>LPNX010953232.1:179833-224924 GCA_001517045.1 Pseudotsuga menziesii
TTTTTAAGTTAAATTTGAGGTGTGAGTTGATTAAAATTAGGCGAAGAGGTGGACTCCAGATATACCCAAGAGTACTTGGAGTATGTCCAAAACTAAACCTTCATGGATACCCGCAAGGAATATGTGGGCTGAATGGAGTCTCTAGGGCTATTGTTCATAATGAACCCATTAGGGTGTGACAGAGATCGACGCCCTGAGGTCACTTTTCAGAAGTTCCCGCTTCCTTTGGGTATTTTGCCACCGTGATGGTTTGATCTAGGTGTTGGATTTTCACCTGATGGTTTGTCAATTTGGGGAGTGAGTCCTAATTATACTAGTCAATCAAGTTCTTTTGATACAGCTTGACTAATCGGATGAACCATATCCAAGTGCAGAGCATGCACACCGGAGTCTTGTCAATTTTAGTAAATTTTATAATGGGTGTTCTTGTTGAAAGAAATCCCTCCAGGAACCTCTTTCGATCCAAGTGGATCTCAATCAGGGAATCAAGGAGGGGTTAATTTTATAATGCTTACTGAAAAAAAATATGATAGAAAATGAAACATAAAATATGAGCAAACCACAATTTTCTAATTAGACTACCACGAAACTTTCTTCACCTTTCGGCTCAAAGGAGACTCGTGGGGTAAGTATTAAAGTTACTTTGAAAAAAATAGAAATGGAATATGGAATTGATTTTATGTCAAATTATACTACCCTGTAGGTTAATGCTACTCTAGATTACAAAATATGAACGAAAAGCAAAAAAAGACACGGACGCAAATCCCCCCAGGGGGGATGGAGAATGGGCTCGAAAGAGCCTATTCAAAAATTATTTTTAGTAAAAGCAGCTACAATATCAGAGAACTGATATAATTCCTCTTGATCCTTATATAGAGTGAAATCAAGAGCTTACAAAGTGCGAAAATTAAAGGTTTTAGTCAAATGGGAGACCCCTAGGGGGATTTGAACGCTCCTGAGGCCACTTTCGAACATAAGATTCCTTTATTTTATATCAAAAATGATAAAAAAAATGAGCATATGAGACTAAAATATTCCCAAAATCACTCTAAAAGTACCTTTGGTTCAGCTTACTTTTAACCAAAAAAAACTAAGTTAAAACTAGTTAGAAAAGGTAAAAAGGAACCAAGGAAAGTAGGCTTTCCTTGGGATTTTGGCTTGCCTTTTGGGAAGCCAATAAGATGTGAAATTTTATTGCAGAATATGAAATTTTAACTTACAGCAAAGGAAACTACCTTATGAGCAAGTTTTAGATCTATGATTAAGCTACTTGCAAAAAGGGCAATTCCTACACCTACATCTATCTTTATGAAATGATATTCTTTATGAAATTATAGATATAAGAAGAAAGAATATTATGAAATATATCTAATAATGTATATTCAATTCTTATAACTAGATCTGATCATAAGAGGAAGAGACATGTAACCGAAAGATTGATTTTTTAAAGAAAGGAGGAAGAGAAGGGGAAAGGCCCGTTGTTGGATGGATCTGCAATGGAAACTTGTTAGTGGAATATAGAGTGGCAATGAATTCACAAAGTTTTTGGATGTATAGTGGAGTCAAAATAGATCCACAACTCGTCCAATCCTTGCTACCTAAAAGCTAAACACACAATCCTGCACGAAACCTCATGAGATTTGGATATATATATGAAAAAAGAGGCAAAATTTACATGCAAATAAACTTATTAAACATGTATAATCTAGATATTCAAACATATATGATATGAGATATAGAAAAAACAAGTAACCTTACTTGCCCAACTATACTCCTATTGATTCAGCTGAATCGTTCAAGCCAGACAGGGTTCAGATGCAGAAATTGAGAGAAAGCCGACAACATCAATGGTCGTAAGACAATGCTTAATCCACACACATGAGAGAATTACACCATTTAGCCTCCAAAGCTTATTTATTCCAACAATCAATATATTACAACAATATTACAATAGCAAGCCCTTGAATCCAACACTAACTACCTTGGAAGAGGCTGCTATGCTTGGATATATACAAAATCTAGGAGATCCATCCCAGGGGGGGCGCAAATCCCAAGGAGACACATCAAATCAGCTGAAGGAGAGTCCATCAATGCTTGATTTCTGTCTACCTAAGCCAGATCCGAGTCTCACTGAGTGCAACTGTCAATCGAGGGGCTGATATGACTGACACCTCAACCTGTTGACTGAAGCATCCACCAAAAATCATCCAGATGAGCCAAAAATGTGTGGAGGAGAGAGGGGGGGAAAAATTCCCCATAAAGGATGCTGAAGATCAACTCTGGATCTGATTTGATCACCTCCTTCAGTCAAGGATTTGTCAGATCCAGTTAATCTGCTTCATATTTGACTGATTTCAATCAAATTGGACGAGAATCCACTGATCTATGATTTTGGATTTGCTCCATTATTCATCAATTTATTAATTAAAATAATCAATAATTGATTTTTGGGGCTTTCTGACCTGAGCGATGGAAAATCACTCAAAACTAGGAAATAGTGGGTCCATGGGTTTACATGGTGCTCTTAGCTTGAAAATGAGCACCTACATGACTGAAACTGATTATTTGGCCCACTTTTATTACAAAATCATTTTTTCCAATTAAACTATTAAAAAATAGCCTAAGTTTTGGAAAAATTATATTTTAATAAAAAACACTGAAAAAACTAAAAATTTGAAAAATTGAAAAAACCTAGGGGGACTTAGACATGTTCATATAACTCGAACATGATGTCTGGCATGTTTATACGTTGACACATAGACTCTAATAACCTCAATAGGCCTAAATGCCAAGCCGACCACCCCAACTTTGGAGTTATGGAGTGAAAAACTCAGAAATTATCAGTCGTTTATTCAACAACCAATAATAACCAAGGGAAAAAACACCCTGGGCTGATCAGATTGACAAATAAAATCTAAGAGACCGAGTCTTTTACAGACACTATCATTCTAGAACATTTATTACAATTCCCCCATGGGGTATGAACATGTGATATAGTACAACAAATACTTCCCAGAAGTACTTCCACAGGTCCTCTGAAATCCGAACAAGTTAACCCTGTCCGGTTCACCAGATTCACTTGATAAAAAACCACTAAGTACAACTTAGGTGGTTACATTCTGGCTCCAACTGTGGGATGTGTGCTCGATCTGGTCTTTAAGGCAAGGAGAGGATACGAGAACACCAGAATCTCTGGTTTATATACCCTGTAAAAACATCTCAACTTGACAAAAAAACCTTAGTAGCACAAGCATTACATAAAAAACCAAATCAACCATTAAGCTGATTTATTTAAACAAAATAAATGTAACTAACTAATGTAAACAAAAATGTTTGATTATAGCTAAGTAAAAAACAAAAAATGCAGAAAGTAAGTGCTCTTTTTCAAGGAGCTTATTTTCCTACTCTAAGCATGATATAAAAATGGTTAAGTGTAATCAGAAATCCAATGTAACCACCTAAGAATTTTATTAACATAAAAAAAAATTTCCTTGTCTTTGGTTACCAGCCAAAGTAAGGATACTTTATTCAGAAAATGCAAACCTGCATGATGGTACGAAAGGGGCGGGATGGATGGGAAATCATAGGCATGAATAATGTCGTCAAACTTCCTCCCAATCTGGTAAGTTCTTGCGCAGGCTGCTTCTATCCATGATTGGACAGGGTTGATGTACAAATAGAAATGATGAGGCAGATTGACTACACCATCATACTGATCATCAAGGCTTACCGGATGATAATTCACTGTATAAGCCCCAAGTGGCTCCAAGTCATGAGGAAACTCTATATGTGAAGATGATAGTTGAGACTAATATTCTAATAACTGCATTATATCTGTCTTTTCACAACATTGCTTCTCCATGTCTTCATTATTGATACCTTTGTGTGGCTCTGCATGATATGACTCTAAATGAACATATGGATAAAATGCATGCTCCTTTTTCATATCAAAGTTTCCCAAGGACACATGGTCCATGCTCTCTCCTTTAGATATTCCATAGACAGAAAAATCAACAAAACCATCAAAAGTTTCTGGTTCATTATTTTCCTCTTTATTCATGTCACAGACTGGATTTTCCATGAATGTCCAGGACTCCTCATCGACATCTTTATTAGGGATAAGGGAGTCTTCATCACTTGTATCATGCTCCAAGATATACTTGTCCTCATTTTCATACTCATCTTCTTTAGAGAAAAGGTCACAAGGTAGTAAACCTTCTAGACTGTCATCATTATATGGAGAACACATAGGAGTCCCATCATGTATATTACAGTTTTCATCATAAGTTTCACTATAAGATTCTGCAATGGTTTCATCCTCAGGATTGTACTGTTTATATGGTAACAAAGGGTAGGCCTGGCCTACCATGTATATATGATCAGGCTCGCTTGAATTTGTTTCCTGATTACTAACCTTGGGAAGTCCATGTTCCATGACTTGATTTGCAACATAACAAGTGCTTTCTTGGTGGAATTGTTCACAAGGTCTACACTATGGAATTACTTCTTCTACCATGTTAGCTGAGTCTAAAATGTTTGGAATCCTAAGCTCTTGTTGAGGAAACTTCTTTTGATATATCTGATTCTACCTAGGCTGAAAGTTCCTAGGTCGATTATTTCTTTCCATTGTGATTATTCTATTGTACATAGGATCCAATTGTGCAGACTAATCTGTCATAAGTTGGTTTTGACTAGTAACCAAGTCTTTATAATGTTTGTTACCTTTTCCATGGGATATTTAGAGGCTCTCTTTTCTTCTGATTCAAAGGATTTTCCCTTAGTGTAACCTAGAATGTTGGATTTACCTGAAGACTGCATATTTTTTTCTATTTTCTTGGCCAATTCCTGAGCAGTTTTTAGATGGGCCGGCTCTTTGTCCTTTAACTCGTACCTCAAATCACCAGTGAAATCTTCGATGTAAGATATGAGGATGGAGGAATCCCTTGGATTGATTTCTCTAGGGAGGTCCGCAACCACACGCCTGAACTTAGTATTAAATTCATCAATGGTTTCATTCTCCATCTTCTTTATGTTATGGAAGGCAGCAAGCAGATGTCTTGGTTCTTTATTTCCCCCCCATTTCTTCTTAAAACCCTCTAGGAATTCACTAAGAGTTTTATATGAATCATCATCTAGGTTTAAGTACCATTCTTTAGCATCATCTTCCAAGGATAAAGCAAAGAGTGTCATTTTGACATCATCATGGTCATGGGCAACATCATTGCAATAACTGACTAGGTGCTTTTCAAACTTTCAAAGGTGAGACTTGGAAATGATGGCATTATTGCCCTGAAATATGGGGAGATTCTTGATAGCATCATTCAGAATGTCATGAGGACTACCTGCTATCTGAGAAAAGTCAAGGGGTTTGAAAAATTCCATCATTTCTTGAGATTAGTGAACATGACTCTCTACAAATATGTGATGGATATATGAGAGGATTGGTCTCCTAAATCTTCAAGGTTTCTATGAGAAGTCTGCCTATTCAATATTTCCCTAATAAACCCTTCGGGATCAGGGAGAGGATTGAATAATTGTCGACGGTTTCTTCGGGTAGAAATTCTTGAAGGGATGTTAGATAGTGGAGTCGCCAGATGGATCGAGTTTTACTTTTTATGTCTTTTCAAGACTAGATCAATCAAAAGTTTTTATCTTTTTAGTTGTTTAGAAAAAAAATTAAGCTAATTCATACTCGAGAATAAAAATATTTATCCCCAGGAACGGCGCCAAAAAATGTTTCCTCCTTTCACACACCTGGGTCACGTGGTAGAAATCTTCAAGCCACTCGGTGTGTCCTTGGGGGCAAGTCTCGATTCAAGGCTGTCACCTTGTTCTTGACTCCTCCGTTTAGGCTCAACTCCTAACGAAGCCAAGGGGGTAGACCCTATTAAGTTACTAAGGATAATTACTTAGTATGGTGATGTTAAACTGAATAAGTTACTTAGGAGTTTGAAATTTAACTATAGAAAATCAAAGATGACAAGATACAAAAATGAACACATGAAAGCACAATGCTGAGACACAATATATATCTATAAAGCAAGAAAATAACCAGTTCCTTAGAATGGAATCAAAAAATAGAATCAATGTACTTGCATGTGCTTGGAGTGAATGTTTTGCAATTTCCTCTTGGTACTTTTTAAGTTAAATTTGAGATGTGAGTTGATTAAAATTAGGCGAAGAGGTGGACTCCAGATATACCCGAGAGTACTTGGAGTATGTCCAAAACTAAACCTTCACGGCTACCTGCAAGGAATATGTGGGATGAATGGAGTCTCTGGGGCTATTGTGCATAACGCACCCATTAGGGTGTGAAAGATATCGGCGCCCCAAGGTCACTTTTCAGAATTTCCCGCTTCCTTTGGGTATTTTGCCACCGTGATGGTTTTATCTAGGTGTTGGATTTTCACCTGATGGTTTGTCAATTTGGGGAGTGAGTCCTAATTGTACTAGTCACTCAAGTGATTTTGATACAGCTTGAATGATCAGATGAACCGCAGCAAAGTGCAGATCATACACACCAGAGTCTTGTCAATTTTAGTAAATTTTATAATGGGTGTTCTTGTTAAAAGAAAACCCTCCAAGATCCTCTTTCGATCCAAGTGGATCTCAATCAGGGAATCAAGGAGGGGTTAATTTTATACTGCTTATTGAAACAAAAGATGATAGCAAATGAAACATAAAATATGAGCAAACCACAATTTTCTAATTAGACTACCACGAACCTTTCTCCACCTTTCGGCTCAAAGGAGACTCGTGGGGTAAGTATTAAAGTTAATTTGAAAACAATAGAAATGGAATATGGAATTGATTTTATGTCAAAGTATACTACCCTATATATTAATGCTACTCTAGATTAAAAAAGATGAACGAAAAGCAAAAAAGAGACACGGATGCAAATCCCCCTAGGGGGGATGGGGAATGGGCTCGAAAGAGCCTATTCAAAAATTATTTTTATTAACAGTGGTTACAATATCAGAGAACTAATATAATTCCTCTTGATCCTTATATAGAGTGAAATCAAGAGCTTACAAAGTGTGAAAATTAAAGGTTTTAGTCAAATGGGAGACCCATGGGGGAATTTGAACGCTCCTGAGGCCACTTTCGAACAAAATATTCCTTTATTTTCTGTAAAACCTGATAAAAACCAACGATCATATTAGACTAAAATATTCCCAAAAGCACTCTGAAATTACCTTTGGTTCAGCTTACTTTTAACCAAAAAAAACTAAGTTAAAACTAGTTAAAAAAGGTAAAAAAGAACCAAGGAAAGCAGGCTTTCCTTGGGATGTTGGATTTCCTTTTGGGAAGACAATAAGATGTGACCTTTTATTGTAGAATATGAAATTTTAACGTACAGCAAAGGAAACTACCTTATGAGCAAGTTTTAGATCTATGATTAAGCTACTTGCAAAAAGGGCAATTCCTACACCTAGATCTACATTTATGAAATGATATTCTTTATGAAACTATAGATATAAGAAGAAATACTCTTATGAAATAGATTTAATAATGTATATTCAATTATTATAACTATATCTGATCATAAGAGGAAGATACAGGTAACCGGAAGATTGATTTTTTAAAGAAAGGAGGAAGAGAAGGGGAAAGGCCCGTTGTTGGATGGATCTGCAATGGAAACTTGTTAGTGGAATACAGAGGGGCAATGCCTTCACAAATTTTTTGGATTTACAGTGGATTCAAACTAGATCCACAGCTCATCCAATCCTTGCTACATAAAATCTAAACACACAATCCTGCACGAAACCTCATGAGATCTGGATATATATATGAAAAAAAGGCAAAATTTACATGCAAATAAACTTATTAAACATGTATAATCTAGATATTCAAACATATATGCTATGAGATATATAAAAAACAAGTAACCTTACTTGCCCAACTATACTCCTATTGATTCAGTTGAATCCTTCAAGCCAGACAGGGTTCAGATGCAGAAATTGAGAGAAAGCCAGCAACATCAATAGCCGTAAGACAATGCTTAATCCACACACATGAGAGCATTACACCATTTATCCTTTAAATCTTATTTATTCCAACAATCAAAATATTACAACAATATTACAATAGCAAGCCCTTCAATCCAACTCTAACTACCTTGGAAGAGGCTGTTGTGCTTGGATATATACAAAAACTAGGAGATCCAGCCCAGGGGGGGCGCAAATCCCAAGGAAACACATCAAATCAACTGAAGGAGAGTCCATCGATGCTTGATCTGTGTCTAGCTAAGCCATATCTAAGTCTCACTAAGTGCAACTATCAATCGAGGCACTGATCTGACGGACACCTCAACCTGTTGACTGAAGCATCCACCAAAATTCATCCAGATGAGCCAAAAACATGTGAAGGAGAGAGGGAGGGAGAAATTCCCCATAAAGGATGCTGAAGATCAACTCTGGATCTGATTTGATCACCTCCTTCAGTCAAGGATTTGTTAGATCTAGTTAATCTGCTTTAGATCTGACTGATTTCAATCAAATCGACTGAGAATCCATTGATCTATAATTTTGGATTTGCTCCATTATTCATCAATTTATTAATTAAAATAATCAATAATTGATTTTTGGGGCTTTCTGACCTGAGTGATGGAAAATCACTCAAAACTAGGAAATAGTGGGTCCATGGGTTTACATGGTGCTCTTAGCTTGAAAATGAGCACCTACAGGACTGAAGCTGATTATTTGGCCCACTTTTATTAAAAAATCAATTTTTCCAATTAAACTATTAAAAAATACCCTAAGTTTTGGAAAAATTAAATTTTAATAAAAAACACTGAAAAAACTAAAAAATTGAAAAATTGAAAAAACCTAGGGGGACTTAAACATGTTCATATGACTCGACCATGATGTCTAGCATGTTTATACATTGACACATAGACTCTAATAACCTCAATAGGCCTAAATTCCAAGTTGACCACCCCAACTTTGGAGGTATGGAGTGAAAAACTCAGAAATTATCAGTCGTTTATTCAACAACCAATAATAACCAAGGGAAAAAACACCCTGGGCTGATCGGATTGACAAATAAAGTCTAAGAGACCGAGTCTTTTACAGACACTAACATGCTAGAACATTTATTAAAATTCCCCCATGGGGTATGAACATGTGATATAGTACAACAAATACTTCCCAAAAGTACTTCCACAGGTCCTCCGAAGTCTGAACAAGTTAACCTTGTCCGGTTCACCAGGCTCACTTGATAAAACACCACTAAGTACAACTTAGGTGGTAGCACTATCCAAGTGTTCATCAAACAATAGTTGGGAGAATGAAACAACATTCATTGAAATTTTAGCACAAATGTTAATATAAATGTATATTTCACATGAAAATCAACATGCATGCACATGTCTCAGATGTTACTCTTTGGACTATACCTCTTTTTGTCATCAAGCATGATCATTTTCACTCATTGAAGAACAATTTTCAAATAAGGGTACTTAATAATGTTGAACAAATCCTTCATATGGTAGATGTGAATTTTCAAGGCTGAACATTCCTCCTTGATAGGATAGCAAACTCCTATATGGAATCAAATCCTCTAAATGATAGATGGAAAACTTTCTCGAATTACCAAGCATCTTGCCCCAAAAACTACCCATCATTTAACAAAGTGAATAAAAGGGATTGCTTTGCAATGTTTCAAAGGAATGTTCCTACAGGAAATTGCTTCACATATTTCCTAGAACTAAATATCATCACGCACTTGTTTAAAAACAAACTAATTTTTTTTAGAATTTAATGGAACTATTTGTTTATCGATAGTTTGCTTTTATAGTATGCCAATAACTCTTGAATTGTACTTGGACCTCATATTATGATTTTTCCATGGCTATAAGTAATTGTTGGCTACCCATAACTCATAATGAACCCAACATGCTTGTTGTTGTTGTAACCCTTACTTAGGATGGTTGTAAGTGGTTGTTAGTTTTCCCATGTGTTAGCACCCTGTAATTTTCTAGTGGTTGCTGCAGGAAGTTACGGGGGTATCCATTTCAACAAATTTTAGACTGTATTCTAATCAATACATTTAGAGAGGGATCTCTCTTGTAATAGAGGAAAGAAACACATATGCATAAAGATTTGGACAACACACATAAGGCTATATTTCTGTAGGTAGCAAGACATTGACAGATTAAAAAATGGCAGAATAGACATACAAGAGAATCATTTGGCAATGGAGTCAAATATTGAAGCAATCAAGGTTATTACAAAAAAAATATGGAAGGTTATTTCCTTTGTATTATGAGGAAAATTAAGCAGGGAAAACAACCAAATATCTTGAAAGAGTAGAGAGCGGAAAAAGGGGAAAATCCCTGTGAATCAAGAGGCACCTATCTGAGGTTGAATATCTTGCACCACCTTTAGTAGAATAAAAATAAAGGCTAGTATCTACAGTGGAGCATAGGAGATGAATTCCAAATCATTTACCAGAACACAATAACAAATGTAGCGTCTCAGACAGGAGTGCTTAGTTGAGAGTGAACTCCTTGTATACAAATCTAGAGTGCATGAGAATAAATACCACATAAATGAAAGTGATAAACGAGAAACACAGACTGGATGAAAACAACGTGATGAATCTAAAAAATGCAAGAGCATATTTCTCATTTATACTTCCAATATAGTTACAGAGACAAAATGAGAGCATAATTATTTCTGAATGAAAATTCCAACGCTTGCCTCATCAATTGAGGTCTTATTTATAATGATGTGGCTCCTGAGACCAACCCCAAAATAAAGCCCAATTCTATTTCAAAAATTGGAGATCAAATACAAGATCATCATTCAAATCTTAACAATTTTCTGAGTTTCCAGGCCCACCATGACTTTTTACCCGAATCGACCTTTCGGTACAACACCCACTCCGGACCCAAAATGGAAATGCATAGTGTAATATGCATGCTCACTCGTCCTGATTGTGACGCCCCATTTTTTCCTAACTATTTCAGTTTCCTAGACATGACCTTCTTTGTTGAAACTCAACAGTGCTCCAAATGGGCGTTGTATTCATGCAAACTCTTAACCCTCAAGAACATTTAGTAGCGCGACGTCACTTTTTGGCCGTAGATCTCTTCTGCACGGAGATCATCCGTCGCTTTCTATGGCCAATCGCATGATTTCACAGCCTTTACCTAAGTTAGCCTCCTTGCACCTTTCTTCGATGAAGATGGTGTGCACTGCTGATTTGAGCTGCATTATATCTTAGTCATTGATAGATGAGGGATCTTAGAGTGAGTCGTGTCGACCTCCTTTGCTAACTATCGTGCACCTTTGTCACATGAAACCTGCTGCCATATTGGATAAAATGCACCGTGAGATCTTGGCTATCCATATGTGCAAGACCTACTATCCCATTGCAATTCTATATCCCACCAACCGACGAGCATGTTGTCTCTGCGAGCTACGTTCGAGTCATAGGTCACAATTGTTGGAGGATTGTGGTCGTCGATGGTTTTGAAGGGAGGTATGAATTTTGTGATCCTTCACAATTAAATAGGTCACAATTCTTTCTTATGGATAAATTCTCCCACCGTCAATCTGATTTAGTCATGCACTCGTGTTGTTGTTTCCAGGATCCATGGGGTTTATACCTGTTTGTGGGATTTCCTCTCTGATTATACCTATCTGCCTTGTCGTCCCATCATCTTGGGATGGGGTAGTTTTTCCGTGCCATTTTTCTTCAAAATATTAGCACTTGTGTGAGCCAGGTGCTAACAGTGGCTCCAACTCGAGGATGCTATCCTCCCTATGAGGTAGAAAAGAATTGCGTAGGCCATGTGTCTTATCCCTTGGATCACCCCAACCTCTCTTGCAACTTCAAAATTCGCTTGAAAACAAACTTAATGATGGAATCTCTTAAGGATCTTACTGGCTTCACCTCAGGCTTTAAATGTTGTCAGAGAGTCATCCACACATGCAATAGATTATTAAAACAAAATAAATGGTATATACAATGAGAATGTGGTTAATTTATTCTACAAAAAGTAATGTTTTAGGAGTCTCCCATTAACCAGAGCTCTAGATACCAATCCACCTTCCATTTCTTCCAAAACATAAGCATTCTTTCCCCCGAAGGAAGAGATATTGTATGAACCTTTCCATAGGTGATCAAAATTTCCATGCTTTCCTTTTTCCTCGTGGGGTGCATCCCACTACAACACCACATCACCTATCTGGAAATCGTCGAACTTGGTTCTCCTGTCAAAAATTTCTTTCATTTTTACCTAGAAAAGATGGGTCCTATCAAATATGTGCTCCCTTTGTCGTTGTAGCTCAACCAATTGATCCATCCTCCTCTAGGTGGGGTGAGGTTCTGCGTCCTCCTCTTGTAACAATTTCATTACTGGTAAGCTCAGGGAATTAGGAAAAATTACTTTTGAGCCGTAGACTAATAGGAATGGCGAGGTTTCTATGGATTTGTTCATACTAATTCTGTCATCCCACAAGGCGTGGATCAGTTTAGTGTGCCAAGATTTCAAATTTTCCTACAGTAGTTTCTTTATAATCCTCATGAGGTTCTTGTTTGATGATTCCACCAGTCCATTTCCTTAGGGGTAGTAGGTTGTGGAATGCCCCAGTTGTATTTAGTATTTAAAGAAAAAGGTGATCATATTCTTTGACTTAAAATCTGGAGCATTATCAGTAATTATTTTCCCGGGAACACCGAATCTAGATAGGATATGCTCTTCCAGAAACTGCATGATTATTTTTTCAGTGGCTTTCCTCATGGTTATGGCCTCACTCCATTTTTTGAAGTAATTAGTGTAATTCATGATCCATCTATGCTGCCCCGAAGAATGAGGATTGATATCCCCGATAAAATCTTGTCCCCATTGCTGGAAAGGGGGTTCAACCTAGATAGGATTTAGGGGAAATGATACCAACTTTCTCCTACCCTCAAAAATATGACATTTATGGAAGGTCGTTACTTTCTTATGGGTGTTAGAGAATATTGTAGGCTAATAGAATCCCACCCTCATAATTTTATTTAACGTGGTTTTCCAGTAGTGATACCCTCCACATTCCCTTGCGTGGAAATATTTAATAAGTTTCTTTTCCTTGTGATCGTCTACACAATTCAACAATATTCCCTCAGGCTCTTTCCAACATAACTTCTCGTCCAGAATGATGAACTGTGTTGGTTTCTGTTTGAGGAATCTAACTCTCGTTTTATCCATGCCCTACGGAGCCTGCAAATGATATAGGACAAAAATGACATCAGCCTACCATGGCGATGATATAAATTACTCAACTATTGGGGGCCCCGACTATCTCTAGGGCTCTTGTTCCTCAGTAGAAAACTCAACGATCATATGTAGGATGAGGGCATCGTAGTTGGACTAGGCCAAAATCTTAGCTAACCCTTGGCCCTTTACAAACTTTGTGGGTTTGATTTCTAGGTTGTACTCGAGCAATATTGTAATCCATTTCCCTCTTCATCCCTCCAGATTCGGTTGAGTCAGAATGTCTTTCACAATGTTGGTGGGCACGTGGGCTATCACTTAGGATTGTAAGATGTATACTCTAAAGTCCTTTAAGGATTGCACCAGAGTGTATGCCTTTTTATCGATGATATTGTATTTCAGCGGGGAGTCCCTCAATGTTTTGCTATAGAAGGTGATGGGATACTCATATCCTTCATGGTTCTTTTGCAACAACACTCCTACCACTGTGTGCTTGGAGGAAAACGAGAAGATGAGGAAATATTTGGATAAATTTGGGCTCACAAGGACTGGTGCCTCGACCTTGGACTTCTTTATTCCCTCGAAGGATTGTCTGGCTTCGGGCGTCCACCTGATCTCTTGGTCTTTGCATAGCATGTTAGTTATATATTTCACTATTTCAACAAATGCAACAATAAATATTGTGAGGAAATTTACCTTACCCAGGAACAATTGAACCTTTTCCTTGTTTCTAGGGAGCTCGATTTTGCTGATAGCTTCGACCCTCTTGGGATCTATCATGATACCTTCTTGAGAGATTATATTCCCAAGCAAATTTCCATCCTTCATAGCAAAGAACGATTTTCTGGTATTCAGGGAGATGCTAAGTTTTCTACATTTTATGAATGTTTTCAACAAGTGGGTGACGTGTTTCTCATCAAACTTGGAAAAAATAGTGATTTCATCCAGATAGATAACCAGTATTTTATCCTTTTCTTCAATGAATTCTATGTCCATGGCCCACTGGAAATTTGCTCCCACGTTCATCAGCCCAAACGACATTTTAGCGTACATGAAGGTGCCCGAAGGAGTGGTAAAAGGTGTCTTCTCTTGGTCATCTGGATGGGCCACAATCTATTTGTAGCCCGAGAAACCATCCAACATGAAGATCCTCTGAGAACCCACTGCCTTTTGCAAGATATGGTCCATTTTGGGAACACGGTAATGATCCTTCAAGGAAACTCTATTCAAGTTTCTAAAGTTACTGCAAATTATTATTTCCTCGTTTTTTTTTCTAACGGGAACCAGATTCACCACCCAACGTGAGAATCAAAGGGATACAATGATTTTGGATTCAAACGATTTCTTGATCTCCTTTTCTACCAGAGGAAACAACTTGGGATTCATCCTTTGAAGATTCTGTGTGAATGATTTCACATCCTTCTTGTTTGGTATGGTATGTTGGATGATGCTAGTGTCATAAGCCTTGAGTTCCTTGTAAGTCCAAGAAAACACATCTGAATATTCTTTCATCATTGAGACATACCTCTATTTGGCTTCTAGCATGAGGGTACTTGCTATTTGATGATATTGGGCTTCTCTTCTGTCCCAATATTCACCTACTCTACATCTTCATAGTTTTGGACCAATTGTGGCTCTCTCGCCATGCCATCTAGATCAAACAACTTCTCTAGATGGAACAAACCCTTGGGGATGGAGTTCCCCTTTAGCTGTAGAATTTCTTTGCCACACAAGTTATTCTCGTACCCTCGCTGAGCCTCAGAATTTTGTAATTTAGACTCCTGAACCCTTTCCTCATTGTCCTATTTGATGTCATTAACAACAATGGAATCCTCTTCCCTAATTGCTTCCTCTAGATCCACCGTTTGGTTTTGCAACGACTCTTGAGTGGGGGGGAATTCTTCCTGAAATTCATTTTCTTTGTTGACAGCTGCTCCCTTGAACTCCCCAATGAGGGTTAGGAGCAGCTGGATTTTTTTATTATCTTTGAACACCTGCGAGCTCTTCACATTATCCGAGACAGAAGGTTTGTGTCTTACTTCAATTTCATATTTCCCTATAGGATGTGCAAGGACATTAAAATATGATGTCGAGGTATCCAAGGAATTTTCCATACAGTTCTGTATTCTAGGAATTAGTTTGAAGTTGCATTCCTCGAAGCTTTCTATGATGTCCTAAGTGAAGTTCCTGTAAATTCTCATCTAGATATTCTAGGCCTAATATTTGTCTGTCATTTTCTTGATTACCATCTTGGAATCCCCACATAACAACACCCTCCTGACCTAGATCTTCTTCAAAGATAGGATTTCCAATATCATCGCTTCATATTTTGCTTCATTATTTGTACAATCAAAATAAATCTTGTAGGAATACCTCAAAGCACGGATTCCATAGGGCCTCATCCATATCCCTACCCCTTCTCCTCCTTTATAAGTTGACCCATCAAAATACATGTCCCACATACCACCTAACTCCTCTTCAGTAGGAATGAAGGTAGCATTCTGGAAATGGGAATAATCTTCATCTCCGTCAATAAAGAAAATTGCGTAACCCATCTTTGTGTCCAGCGAGTATATGGGGTGGTTTTGCGGTCTCTCAGCACTGGTTACCATATATGCTGATTTTTTCTCTCTAAAAATACTTCTTTGTATCCTAAAGACGAGAATAGTCTCATACGACATGTCCATCTGGAGGGCGCCTTTGAGCTTGGTTACCCAAGATCTAGACAACAACATCCCGAACTTCGAAGGAATATCAACCACCACCACATCCATGACCAGGGTTTTAGAAGGGATTTGAGAGAGAGATATGACTAGGTATTTGATGAGGCCCAAGAATTTGAATTTATTTGAATCAAACAAGGAAAGATCCTTGTAAGGTCTGGTCACACCCAATCCTAGTTTATCCATGAATCTCCTGGGCATCAGGTTGTGGGAGGCTCCTGAATCGAGCATGGCATTATATAGGATGGAATTGTGTATTTTTAGGCTAACATAGAAAAGGGGGACTTCTTCATTGGAGGGTTCATCTACATGGGGATCGAATAGGATGATGGGCCTATCATCTTGCAAATTTAGGTGATCTGATATGGTGGAGATTTACCCAGGAGGTTGCAAAACTATGGAAATTTTGGAGTGGTATTCTGAACTCTTTAGTAGTTCAATGACGAGTACATAGATTTTAATATTCACAATTTCATCCTCCAGGTTGAAAGAATCATTTCCTTGGTCAGAGTTCCAGGGATTGTCTTCCCTTCGTTCCTTCCCTTTGGGCTCTAGAACATTCTTGGGGTTATCTCTAGGAGGTGGATAAATTTTAGGCTTGTTGGTGGAGGCTTTGTTTCCTGCCTCTCTATTTTTCATGACTAAGACATCTCTATTCCTCGGGCTGATTTGTCTCTATGTGTCTATGACCATGAGCTAATACCCTTTTCTGAATTCATATGTCTCACTTGGAAGTGTTTCTCCTCTTTCCAGGAAAGCATTGTCATGTTCTTCTTTGGTGAGGAAAGTGACAGGGGGTTCGGTATCTAGCTGGTGGATTTCATCCTCAGTTTGATTCTCCCCATCCTGATCCACAAAATTCTCTTGGAATGGAGGTCTAAGCAGTGGTTCAGGAGGATTCCTTTTCCTATTATGGGAAATTTGAGGCCTTCTAGAATTTAGATTCATGTTTTTTTGTTCTTGGTTTTCCATGGGAGGGGGTCTTCCATCTACTGAGAGCCTCTCCATTATTCTTTCCATGGTTCTCAACATTGTGTCAATTCTATCCTCTTGCGAGCTCGAAGTAGAGGGTTGCTCCAGTTCTTTGTACACCTTTCACTCCCATTCCTCTCTCCTTCATTACCCTTCATCTCTCTTATTATTTCTTGCATCGACTAGGTTCAAATCCACCTCTATGGTGTCTTTCATCATAGCCGCTAAGGAAGTTGATGTTCTTTCACTTAGCCATAAGGAGAATTCACTATCAAAAGATTCTGCATATTGGATCTAGGAGGAACCTATGGGAGGTTTAATTTGAGCAGGGATAGAATTGTACACTTTCATGAACCTATCTGAGAATTCTTAGATAGGATTGCTCTCCTTCCTACTCATGGAATGATACTAAGAGAGATACTGCTGGGGTTCTTTTGATCTACCCATTTGTCTTTGAAATCATCCTCGAAGGCTAAGTAGCTTAGAATAGAGTCATCTGCGAGGTTTATGTACCATTTCCTCGCTTCTCCAGCAAGGGTATCATAAAATATCCTAACCTTAACATCGTCTTGGTATACCTCTTCCAGGTCGACCCCGTCCAAAAACCACCCCAGATGCTCTTCAACTGAGCAACCTTTTTCTCCATAGAACTTCCTGATCCTAGTGGCATACCCTAGGGGGAGGTTGTGTAGAGCCACAGGGAGGCGTATATGAGCAAATATGTTGTCCATCCTTGAATTTATAACCAGGATTACTAGAGGCATCAGAACTGACATGGTAGGAATCGATAGGTTGTGAGGTACAAAAAGGTGGTGGGGAGTGGCGAAAATCAAAGGTGAGGGAGGATTTTGTCTGAAAGGAGTGGGAGACGGAGGTGTGAAGGGAAATTTCCATGCACTGTCAAGATTTGACTAGGACTGACCAGTGGGGAACGTGAGGTACTCGAGGTCTAGTAGGTATGGGAAATCTCTTCCTATAGGCTCTAAGGTCTGAGGTGACCAGGCAATGCGGGGGAAGTAAAATGTGGAGGTATCAGATGCCAGGTCAGGGAGTCTAGATTCAGATTTAGTTCTGGGTAGATCTAACCCACATTCCTCATTGTAACGTTCAGATATATCACCAACATAAATAACACTATCAACTGAAAAAAGAAAAATTCCTGACTAACCTCTTCAGCCTGTTGGCCTTTCAGATCAAACTTTCAGGATCAAAAACTTCTTGGAAGGACTCTACATCAGAATTTCTTCTCATATGGGTTCTTCTGGTCACCAATATTTCCCAGTGGAGTCACTTTCACAATTTTTAGTGGAGTCTCTAGAGCATGTGCAACCAATTATGTGTCTAGGACCGGCTGCTCAACCAGGTCATAGAACAGAAGCTATGTAATTTTTCTCGAGGAGATAATAGAAATTAGGCTCCTTGGAAATGACACCAAGATGTTAGCACCCCATAATTTTCCAATGGCTACTACAAGATGTTACCAGGGTAACCATTTCAGCCAACTTTAGACTGTATCCTAGGTGATACAGTCAGAGAGGGATCTCTCTTGTCACAGAGGAAAGAAACACATATGCATAAATCTTTGGACAACATTTAGAAGGATAGATTAAAAAATGGCAGAAAATACATACAAGAGAATCATTGGGAAATGGAGTCAAATCCTGAAGCAATTAAGGATATTACAACAAAATTGAGGAAGGGAATTTCCTTTGTATTTTGAGGCAAAGTAAGCAACACAAATAGTGAAATATCTTGAGAGAGCAGAGAGCATAAAAAGGGAAAAATCCCATTGAAGCAAGAGGCACCTATATAAGGGTGAATCTCTTGCACCACCTTTAGTATAATAAACAGCAAGGCTAGTATCTGTAGGGGAGCATAGGAGATGAATCCCAAAACATTTACCAGAACAGAATAACAAATGCAGCATATCATATAGGAGTTCTTAGCTGAGAGAAAATTCCTTGTATACTAATCTATAGTGCATTAGCAAAAATAACACATAAATGGAAGTGAAACAAGAAACACAGACTGAATGCAACCACCGTGATGAATCTCAAAAATGCAAGATCATATTTCTCATTAAGACTTCCAAGAGAGTTACAAAGAAAAAATGAGAGCAGAATGTTTTCTGAATGAAAATTCCAACCCCTACCTCATCAATTGAGGTCTTATTATAATGTTGTGGCTCCCGAGACCAACCCCAAAATAGAGCCAAATTATGTTACAAAAATTGGGAATCAATTCCCATATCATCATTTAAATCATAACAGCTTTCTGAGGTGGTAGGCCTAGCATGATGTTTTACCCGAATCGACCTTTCTGTACAAGACCCACTCTGGACCCAAAATGGAAACGTAGAGTGTAAGATTCATGCTCACTCATCCTGATGGTGCCACCCCATATTTTCCTAACTGTTTCAGTTTCCTAGGAATGACCTACTTTGTTGAACCTCTCCAATGCTCTAACTGAGCGTTGCATTCATGCAGACTCCTAATCCTTGAGCACATTTAGTAGCACTGCATCACTTTTTTTCCATAGATCTCTTTTGCGTGGAGATCATCCATCGTTTTTTGTGGAAACTTGCACAATTTCATGGCCTTTACCTCAGTTAGCCTCCTTTCACCTTTCAACGACAAATATGGTTCCCACTGCTGATCTAAGCCACATTATATCTCAGTTGTTGATAGATGAGGGATCTTAGAGCAAGTTACATCGGCCTCCTTTGGTAACTATCAAGCACCTTTTCCACGCAAAACCTACCGCCACCATGGATCAAATGGGAAGTGAGATCTTGGTCGTCCATATGCGTGGGCCCTACTATTCCATCGTAACGCTATATCCTGTGAACCAATGCACATGTTTTCGTCATGAGTTGTGTTCCGGCCATAGATCATGAGTGTAGGAGGATCATGGCCGTTGATGGTTTTGAAGGGAGGTGTGAATTTCATGATACTTCACAATTAAATAGGCCACACTTCTTTCTTATGGTGAAAGTATCCCACCATCGATCTTATTTATCCATGCGCTCACATCGTTGTTTTCTAGGATCCGTGGGGTTTAGATGCTTATGTGGGATTTCATCTCTGATTCTTTCTGTCCACCTTGTCGTCACGTCAACTTAGGACAAGGAAGTTCCCCCATGCCAGTTTGCTTCAAAATATTAGCACTGGTGCGAGCCATGTGCTAACACCATGAATGTTGTTGTGTGTTGTATATGATTGTCCATTTTACCTAATATGTTTTATGATCTTTTCCATCACTTCTAGGGTGCACATACCTATTGTTTATGGATTCTTAATCTTGAAATATCAAGAGCCTAAATGTGCCTACATATCTTGTAGGACCCTTTTAGAGTCATAAAAACAACTATTGTTAGAGGATTTTATTCTCCAAATGATACACCAAAACCATAATTATCGGTTAATATTTGTATAGGGATGTTTTTTCCTCTCCCATAATTTATCATACTAATGGGGTTGTGACTATCAAGTCAATGCCTTATTTGCATAGTGGAAATACTACAACACTACAATGGAATGTCTGATGACTAACTCATGAATCTTCCCATGGTTATTAAATATCCATCTATAAATCACTATTTTGGTTTCATCATTGCTCCCATTCAAGAAGAAAAAACTAGATATGACTTCTTTCCCTAGATTAAGTCCACGTGCACATAATGACTAGCTTTGGTACTTCCTAACTTTTCACTCTTCCTTTTAACAACAAAAGTGAAACATGAAACAATATCCTTACTTTCAGGATCTTGCAAAACTAATGGATTTGATCGAACTGTATAAGTACTTTGTTCCCAAAGTAAATATTTTGATACCTACAAATGAAGGGAGAGAGAAGAATGGTTGAAGGACTACAATGGTGGATGAATTGATGCCATGTTCTACCTACCCAAAGGTCCTTTTATAATGAATATTATCCCCAACTTATCCTTGATTTGTAGTCTTCTATTTTTCACCCATACTTATAAGAGTAACACAGTTTTATGTCAATCCAGTATGCATCTTCATGTCACAAGTTCTGCCTTGTAGATGAATATGGAACCCTAGAAGGTAGTGTTGATTTGGAAATATGATTTTACAATGTTTGTTGGGGAAAAACATTAAACAATTTTATAACATATATCCAATGATTTAATTGTCAACTCGGAGAGAGCATAAACTTGTGAGGCACAGACAAAATATATGCAGGGGAAGAGTATTGCTAACTTAATATGATATTCTAGGTGACTTAAATAAAAAATACATGCAACTGAAATTGAATTAAACTTGCAAAAGCAGGAAATGACATGAAAATAAATCTAATCTAGAAAAGCAAGAAATTGCGAGAAATAAATCTAATCTAAGAAAGCATAAAATTGCATGAAATAAACTGATTGAAAATAATCAACATTAAATTGTGAGCTCACATAAAATCAACACAACTAATTCATAACCAAGACATCACTAAAAATATACACTAACAATTCATAAGAAAGAAATTACTGAAAATCTACACTAACAAATCATAAGAAAGAAACTCAAATTAACATGATAGAGAATAAGAGGATTTGCATTAAGCATCATCTCCATTACATAATAATAATAAAAATACATTGTATGACTAACTCTAAACTATTATCTACTTCCACACCACTAGAGAGATCTCTAACAAAATTAGGAGAGAACCCTCCTATTTATACATGAATTCAAGATAACTAATCATAATTACAGATCCACTATTCTCTCAACTCATCCCTCTAAATCATCAACAAACCCACTTTTATCTCAACTCATCCCTCTAAATCCTCCATGGTATCGTGGATAAGATATTCCATCTCCATGATCCTCTCCTTGAAATTAACCCACATCTTGAAGATGAAATTCGAATTTGAGGCTAGGTGGTGATTTTTGAGCTTGCTAAAGTCTTCAGATATACTTGTAATCATCACCAAACTCATCCAACTTTAAGGTATAATGAAAATATATTAATTTTCTTAATATTTAACCACAAATTCACTCAAAATACTCAAAAATAAATTATTTGGAAAATGGTAATATAAACCCATATGCATAATCAAACTGGTGGATATTAATGGTTTTATGGAAGGATAAAATAGGAATAAGGTGACAAATGGTATGTGAAAGATGAATAAAATGTGGTATTTTTGCGACTCAACAATGTTTCATCCCATATTTAAGAAAATATTGGAGAGTAAGTTATGGTATAACTTTAACATATTAATTTTCAACCCTAAGGCAACACTAACTTGAACAGAGTTAGGAGATTTCAAGTAGGTACCAACAAAATAATGGGAGAAATCAGACTAACTGCTACAAGAATTCTTGGAGGCATATTTCCTAGTGGTAACCTACAACAATCATATATATATCATTTACTGAGCTCACAATAGATTGCTACAACACTCAAGTAGTCTAATCCATGGTGGTGAAGAGCTGGTATTTCCAGATCTGCTACTTGGCACATTCAAGAATGAAAACAATGTTTTAAATACATTTATATCAGTCTGTAATCTTTGCTGATTTATTTATTTTTATCTTTTCAATTTGCGTTGTTTCATGTGTTGTCTTAGTAATGAAGGATTGTTTCAAACTCCCTACAATTCTCATTTTGGAACGTAGGATTGAACATCCAATACCTCAGTAGGATAAGGGATAGGTTTCACCCATCTCTTTATACTAGAATGTAAGTGCAAACCCTTTAGAAACATATCATTGCATATGTAAAGTTGGAATCTAGCATATTTAGTATAGAATTTAGAGGATGTTTCCCTTGTAATGAAGGAGTGAAAAGCATATTCGAGGTGTTTGAATTCTCCATTATCCATCATTTCATTCAATAAGACTTTAGCAGGGATCTGTGATAGGTAAAAATTGCCTATAATAATTTCCAAAGGACAAATCAAGGTGTTAGTAAAGTTAGGAAAGTCCTAGAATTCAGCAATTTTAAACAACACAACATGTTACTAAAGTTAGGTAAATTTTCCTTAAAAAATTCAAGTTGAAATTAGAACAAAATCCTCCCCTTTGTGTCGAGCAAGCTATACATTACAGGAATTTGCAAGGCTTGGATTTATGATATGCAATGTGGATTAAAAAATGGGGCCTCACTTTATCTTTCAAGCAACATTTTCCTTCGAAATATATGATAATCACAATGCCTAGTAAAGTTGACCTTTGTTGGCCAATGACTGCTAATATGAAACTATAGCTCACATTTGGATTAAAGAATAACTTTGATCTAGGTCTTTGCATGAATCAATATAATTTTGAAAGGAATTATGCTCCTACTAGTCCATAATACAAGTATTTAGAACAAAAGGAGCAAGATTTGATAGGGGATATGGATCCAGAATGATATGTTTGGGGTAGATTTCATGTTCAATACAATAACTATATAACAAGGCCTCCCTCTATTTGAAGTTATTTCAATAGAGATAAATGAGGAAATCAATCTGAATTATAATATGAGAAATTATGTATTTCAAGAATTAAGCAACGTAGTGGAGTAGTGAAGGCTACAGGTGCTTGATAGAAATGGGTTTGATAATTTTCTATTCCCTTGCAACTTTGAACACTAATGATGCATGGCCTTAATCTTCCTTGATGGAGCTGATTTTAATTTGAACTCTATACTTCCTTCAAAATTCCTCGTTGAAGATGCTAAGGGAATGGTGCTTAGTTAAAAATCCTATGTATTTTAAATAGGCATGGTGAGGCCCATCTGTTGCTTTGAATTCTAATGTAACCAAAACATATATGCATGATTTCAAATAAATCAACGACAATATCACATTTGTAAATGTGTAAACACGTGGTCAAACACAAACTGTGCCACAAACCTTAAAACATGACATAAGAGTTATTTAAAGATGAGATAGATTATATTCATTAATTCATATAGGTGGAAGTGGACAGAGAGGAAAATTCAATGATAGTTGTGTCCTTTCCAACATTTAATTTTATTAATCTTCTAGTTGTTTCTTTTCTGTGTTTTTCTTATATTTTGACAGCCAAACAAAACAACTTCTGGAAAATATCCGTTGTCGCTACAATTTGGAAATTACTGGGTTAGGTTTGAGTTTCTTTCTAATATAAGGTTTTTATAATAAAAAACCCGAAAGAATAAATCCATAACATTTGGCGGACTTCACGAAAATCCCCGTTGTCACTACAATTTGGAAAATACCAGGTTAGGTTCGAGTTGATTTATAACCTAGGGATTTTATAATGATCTTGAATTATAGTCAAAGTTTTTTGTAAAAACCTGAGTGGTTAGGGTATGCATGCCTTCTCTTTGATTTCCTACTCAGACCCTCCACAAACTCATTCCCAAACTCAATGAAAAAAACATAGTGCATTTAATCTATTTGGCTAATATGTATATCTTATGTCTTTATAAAATAAAAATTTAGTTGTCTATGCAAAAATATCTTTTATATACAAACAAACTTATTTATCCATATATATTTTATTCAAATTGAAATATTCAAAGAATAAGATACTTTAAATACAAGTTGTGCAGGTAGAATTGATTGCGCATGAGAGAATTTTCCTAGTGATAAGTATCCACTATGGTTACCACCCTCAATCTGGGATATGAGGTGACATTGGAGAAAGCCAAAAAATGCTATTATGAATGATATTTCGACGGATTATTATGCATGAGGATCAATACTATGTTTGAAGACCTTGTTTATTAGGCTATGTTATGAAGGGTTTATGATGCATGCAGATTTGAGCAATGTTTGAAGACCTTGTTCATTAGGTTGCATTATGGAGGATTTATGGCTCGGGGGCTGTTGTTTCCAACCCGTGATTCCTATTTTCTCATTGAGCATTTTTATGAGGGATCACCACATATTTTGAAGCATGATGGCACATGTAGGTTGCTAGCNGGGTGCTGTTGTTTCCAACCCGTGATTCCTATTTTCTCATTGAGCATTTTTATGAGGGATCACCACATATTTTGAAGCATGATGGCACATGTAGGTTGCTAGCACATTTTAGATCCTTCACCTACACAATTCCATGCATATTTGTTCACTTGAGGGACATTTCACCTAATCCCTACAACCAATTACATATGTGGAGGCATGCCACATCACTAGGATCTAAAGTTTGATTAAACATTTGCATTCATAGACCACATATTGTGTTACATTGCTAAATTTCATGGGTTGATAGATTGGATGGGTGGAGTGCTTGAGGAGATGACGCTCCTTTGACTACCATTTGTTCACATTTGGAGGAACACTTTGCATATTGAAGAGGTTATTTCACACACTTGTATTCACAAGTGTCATGCACATATCTTGAGGAACACCCATTAACTAAGGGGTTCCTAAGGTTGATATCAAGCATGGTGTGGGGTTTCAGTAGACATTTTGGAGTACTTTACTCTCCTTGCACATATTCCCAAAGTGCTCAACGTTTGGCTCTTGTTTAGAGGTGGCTTCATGGTTTCACATGTGGGTCCATTATATTGGCACATGGGATGAAATCCATTCTGGTTTAAACACCCTAGCATCCTAGGGATGAAACCTACTATCACAGCATTCCCAAAACCCCTTTGTGAGTCAACCTAAGAAACAATTGACTCCAAACCCCATTGTGAGTCAACCTAATAGTCCAGGAAAGGTTCATATTATGTATAAGGAGGTGATTCTTACCCATTGATCCATGAGAAATCCTTTTCCTTTCTTCAATTTTACCACTTGGATATTGCAAAACCATCACCTATCAAATCCTTCTCTTTTCTTCAATAAGAACCCTGAGCTGGAAATCAAAATGTGAATTGTGAGCTTGAAATGGAATGGTGAGCTCCAAATAAAAACCATGAATTGTGAGCTGGAAATCAAATTGTGAACCATGAGCTTGAAATGTTAACCGTGACCTCGAAATGGAACTGTGAGCTCCAAATCGAAACCGTGAATCGTGAGCTCCAAATCAAAATTGGATATAAATGTGCAAAATGTCCAAAATGTTCACGTTGTATGGATGAATGTTTTTCAACTTGTGCATATCATGCTATTTTTACCCCTATTACCTTTGTTTTCATGGGTGCTGAATTAGGGTAACTTGATTTAATAGCCTCTTCCTTTCCTCTATTGGCCTCCGCTTATGATGGGTCTGCTCGTTGGCTCAATTATATGCTGTGCAACAAGTTATGGAACTCTATATCGATATGGGCCAAATGCAACTGTCAATAGGTGAGGGTTTTCATGGATACATAGATATATATACTAATCAAATGCAACTGTCAATAGGTGAGGATTTTCATGGTTTTCATGGATTTTTAATCTAAGAACTCAAAAAGAACTTAGAGTGAGAAAGACAATGTACACAAATAATAAAATTGGTTCCAAAGTTTCATTATACAATTTTTAACTTAGGTCATATTTTTCCAAATTAACGATCCATTATAATATAGGAATTGTTCATCAACACCTTTCTTTTACCAAATTGTTAACATACATAAAATTTTCTTATATGTTTCCACATACATGAAGCATACTAAATTATTACCAACAATAAGTTATTTAATGATCATAAAATTTCAACTTATTTAACAATTTACATCTTAGAATTATGTACATCTCATAATAATAATATCTAGAAAAAATAAGTTATTTAATGATCATAAAATTTCAACTTATTTAACAATTTACATCTTAGAATTATGTACATCTCATAATAATAATATCTAGAAAAAATAATAAGTACTTATAATTTCCAAGATTGAAATTCTAAACTGATTGAGAGTGATCATTTTCCCACCCAACCATAAGAAATCTAGGAGAGGAAAGTAGGTTATCTACCCTTACAAGAAGGTTTTAATTTTATGTGAAGTAAAAAAACATATTTTAAATATTACATGTCATTGTTGCACTATTTTAAAAATCTCTTCGTATTTTTTATTATATGTATGGCCATACAAAATATGAAAAATAGGTTTTCTTATTTTCATTTTTATGTTTTATTATTTTCTTTTTAAATTCATGGTTTTAAAAAACCAGAAGAAGAAATTGCATATAAAACTAAAGTGCAAAGCAATTCATAAAAGTTAATGATTTTAAGAAACAATAACAATAAACATATATGTGATCACCATGTTGATCTCATATGAAATGATGAAGATGATGATGATGTATATGGTGATCATCATGTTCATATCATAGGAAATGATGATGATGATGATGATGATCATGATCATGATGATGACGCTGATGCTGACGATGATGATGATGACGACAATGACGAAGACCATGATGATGATGATGGATTATTTTTGAGTCCGAAAACCCTCCCACACCATCAATGCACGTGTCTAGTCTAACATTACGGAATTTCACACCATCTCGACACATACATACAAAATTTCATCATTGGCCCCACGTATCGCATTAATTAATCTATAGGTATGGTTTTTGCTGCTTGATTTGTTAGTGATATACATGTTTGACAATGAAGATGATGATGAATTAGTTTCTAAATATTATGATGAGGAGGAAGAAGAAATAGAAGAAATAGAAGAAGAAGAAGAAGAAGAAGAAGAAGATGATGATGATGATGTTGATGATGATGTTGATGTTGATGATTGTGATGGCGATGTTGATGATGATGCTGATCATGTTGATTTTGATGATGATGAGGACAACGACGACGACGATGATGATTATGATGATGAAGATGGTGATGACCATGTTTATATCATATGAAATGATGAAGATGATGATGATTTTGTCGATGACGAAGATGTTGATGATGATGTTTAATTGTAAAATAGCTTTAATGATGATGTTGATGATGATGTTGATGATTACGATGTTGATGACGACAACGATAACATTGATGATGATGATGATGATGATGAAAACCATGATGATGATGATGATGATGGTGATCACCATGTTCATCTCATATGAAATGATGAAGATGATAATGATGACACTAATGATGGTGTTGATGACAATGACGATGATGACAACGACGACGATGATGATGATGGATATTTTTTTAGTCTGGAAACCCTCCTACAACGTCAATGCACGTGTCTAGTATAACAATGCCAAATTTCACACCATCCCAGTACATACATAAAAAAAATCATCGTTGGCTGAATGTAGGACATTAATTAATCTATAGGTATGGTTTTTGTTTCTCGATTTGTTAGTGAAATTGTTTGACAATGAAGATGACGATGAATTAGTTTCTGAATATTATGATGATGAGGATGATGATGATGATGATGTTTAAAAATAAATTTAATGATGATGTTTAGGTTTATGATGTTGATGATTACGATGATTATGAAGACAACAATGATGATGATGATTACGATGATGACGACAATGACAACAACGACGACGACGACAATGATGACAACGCTGATGACGATGAAGATGGTGATCACCATATTCATCTCATATGAAACGATGAAGATGATGATGACGTTGATGATGTTGTTGATGACGAAGATGATGATTACGACAATGCCGCCAACTGCAAAGACGGTGATGGATGATTTTTTAGTCTGATGATGATGATGATGATGACGACGATGATGATGATGATAATGGATGATGGATGATGATATTGGTGATAATAATGATGATGTTGATGATGATGATGATGATGATGTTGATGATGTTGATGACGACGGCGATGAGGAGGATGATGCCACTACTGTTGATGATGATGATGTTAGTTTTTCAACATTTAAGCTAGCATTATGTTAGGATATTTTCACTGAGAGAATAACAAGCACAACAATAACATAAGAACATCACAAGAGACAAGAGACACAAAGAGTTTTGATCAGGGAAACCATAAATGGAGAAAACCCCGCAACTTCCTCTAAGATAGTATCACCACAAGATGTAAAACCCCAAAACAGAAATATGCACTCCAACAGAAGTAGTCTTCTTGTCCCAGTATATTTCCTTCTCCACTAGTGCGCCACACTTGAGAGAGCAAGTGATGTATTTCACAAGTGATAAATAGAGAGACTCTCACTCTCTATTTATATTCTTCTGTTCACTTGAATTGCACTTTCACACATAGGCTCAACTTACAATTACTTACTCGAGCCTACACCTTAATTAGTGTATAATAACTCAAGTGCCCCGAAACTATGGGGACTTACCTAATGACTTGACAAGACTTGTTTACATTATTAATCCTCCCGATCAGAACATTGGGGCATGACAACATGACTCAAATACATAATAGAAACATCCTGGAATAAACATCGGGTTACAATACATAAGATACATAGAAGAATACATTCCGAAGTTACATATACATCAACACTCCCTCCTAACTAGGAAGGTATTCTTTCGACACGATTTTCAGCACTAGTCTTCTTCTCTGTATCAACTGGATCATCTTTATCTTCAAGTCATCTTCATCTTCAAGTCATCTGGATCTGGATCATCTCTCGATCTGGATCATCATAGAACAGGATATGGATCATCACTCGATCTGGATCATCATAGAACATCATCACTGGATCTGGATCATTACTCAATCTGGATCATCATCACTAGACTGGATCTGGATCTGGATCTGGATCATCTCTCGATCTGGATCATCACTACTGGATCTGGATCAATACTCGATCTGGATCTCCCGGAGTCATCATAACTGGATCTGGATCATAGCTCGATCTGGATCTCCTCTGGTCATCATCATGTGTGTACTATCTTATCATAGGAAGTTCTACAAAGCCATCCCTTTTTCATGCTGGTTGTAGGCCTAGCCACCAGGTAGGTCTTTTCCCAGTACTTACATCTGACCTGCTCGTCAGAAAGGCACACCCAGCACTTACATCTGATCATGTAGTAAACTACAATCACATCAGAAAGGCCCAGCACTCATATTCACCAGCATGATAGGAAATCACATCACTAACATCTGTGAAATGGCTCTGCACTTATATCTGACCTACTCGTCAGAATGGCACATTCACCCAGGCCAGAACACATCCTACGACAATGATGAATGAATTTCACCCAGGCCAGAGCCCCTCCTACCATAATGATGAAATATTTTACACATTCACCCAGGCCGGAACACATCCTACCACAATGATGAACGACTCTCACCCAGGTCGGAGCCCCTCCTACCACAATGATGAGAGACTTGTGCACTCACATTTGACCTGGTAGGAACTGAATCCTACACCCTCGTTAGAATGGCCCCCAGTCCCTAACTGAGCTACCTGGTAACGGACCAGGCACCTCCACTCTCCCAGAGAGTGGCAGTAGCCCTTACATTTGTCCTACTCGACAGAATGGCCAGCACTCACATCTAACATGGAAGAAACTAAATCCTTTATCCATGAATAGAATGGCTCGGCCCTTACATCTGACATGCTCGTCAGAATGGCTCCCTCAGTCCCTGAATGAGTGTTCTTTGTAACTGACCAGGTGCCTCCATTCCCAGAATGGAAGTCAGCACTCATATCTGACATGGAAGGAACCAAATCCTCTCACCATGACAGAATGTCTCAGCCCTTACATCTGACCTGCTCGTGATAATGGATTTGGATCTCTAGCACTCATATCTAACATGGAAGGAACTGAATCCTCTCACCATGACAGAATGGCTCAACCCTTACAACTGACCATGGAAGGAACCAATCCTCTCACCATGTCAGAATGGCTATGGGTCTCATCACTTTCTCTTGGAAGTAACCTCGAACTGGAGAATACGAAGTCTCTCTCTGAAGTACTTGAACTTCATCCTAGCCAATGGCTTCATCAATACATCAGCTATCTGTTCCTCCGTTGCAACATACAGGAGCTTCACTACTCCTCTCTGCACCATATCCCTGATATAGTGATACTTGATCTCGATATGCTTCAAATTTTCATGGAACACTGGATTCTCTAACAACTTCACGCAACTCTGGTTGTCACGATGTATACAAGTAGCATCCAACTGGAGATCAACTATATCAGACAGTAGCTTCCACAGCCATACTTCCTCACAACTAGCTGAACAAGATGCGACGTACTCTGCTTTAGCTGTACTCAGTGCCACACAGGATTTCTTCCTGCTAAACCAAGAGATCACATCTGATCCCATACTGAAGCAACATCCTGAAGTACTCTTCCTGTCAATGGCACTACCTGCCCAATCTGAATCAACATAACCCTCCAGGTTAATCTTTTGATTCGCATCATACTTGAGCCCATAATCAGTTTTACCCTTGCATGATTTGCAACCATCAGGTGAACATGTCTCAATGTGTTCACAGCAAGGAAAGTATCTAGTCTCAGGTACATCAAGGACCCAATCATCTGACGATACATCATAGCATCAACCGTCTCTAATGAAGCATCACTTAACAGCTTCATGTTCGATGCCATAGGTGTGGTCATGTAGTCCATCATCCTGAACCTTTTCAGGATCTCTACTGCATACTTCCCTTGTCCACACCTCCATGCCTAGAATAGTAGTGCATCGACACATAACAGTAACATTACTGGTCTTCCGTCTTCAACCTTGAAGCAAAGGTTGGAGTCCACTTTACTCTCAGTAAAACCTAGAGTCATCAGTAATATTCCCATCCTGTCATACCATGTCAAACCTTAGATCTTCTATAGTCACTCCCTCTGAAGCGAAGCATCATACTCCCTCTGTCTTATGTACTCTATGTACTGAAAGATTATGTACTGAAGTGACAAGCAGTATCCATCTAGGATCATTGGATAATAAGATCCTCTATCTTGAACATCTTCAAAAGTTCATCTTGCACCCATCTGTGAGTTTGTCATCCTCTATCAACCTTGTAGCAAAGGTTAAGATATTCATCAAGCTCATCATGTATGTATTTAAACTCTTACTGGCTGCAAATGTCTCTTCGTAGTCTAGGCCTTCCTTTTGTGAGAAGCCTCATGATACGAATCTTTCTTTCTATCCCACGATGTTTCCATCTACTGCATGATGGAACTATGAACTTCTCTTCAGGTCTCGATAATATGCCCTGACATCATTCTTCTTGAATTGGTATTCCATTTCTTCTTAGTTACTTCTTCATGGCTGGAAGGTTCTGCATCAATTATGTCACTGTATTCATCATATTATTCTTTGTCTTGAAATGTCGTCACTTGTTCTTCAGAACAAGTCTTCATTCTTCTTTGCTTGTGGGCGATTATGTATGCGGTCTTTCCTACAAGTCAAATGCAATTGTATGGTTAGAAACATTTCATAAGGAATATTTATACTGGCAAACACTTATGCATAAATATATGATCATGCAACTACTTTAGCCAATACAACATTCATCCATATCTCATTGAAACTTTTTAGATGCCTTCCATCTCTACCAGGACAACATTGATATTGTGCACTAATCCAATATGTCAGCAAAGAGGTTTCATTCTAGATAAGTAGCAATGGAGAGTTGTATAGAACCATGAGCTACTTACCCATCACATGCATATTAGTAGTATACTGTCGTTAATGCAAACATCCTATCATGCATAATACAATAACTGAATATAAACAAATGCATAACAAAACAATGAAATTACAATTGAATACTTATCTTTATTTGTTTCGTGGGTATACTCCTTCTTGAGTCTTCAGCTTCATCATCTTCTTCATTCATAATAGCATCGTTTCTTATCCAAATGCTAAGGTGGATAAGAAGTTCTTTAAGAGTTGAGTTCTTCATATTCCTCATTGCTTGAGGTATCTTCTTTTGAGAGCTTGATCTTCATTTGTTTCCATCTTCTCTTCTCTTCTTAAAGTTGTTCTTGATTTGAGAGACTCTTATGAATGCATGGTCTCTGCATTCTAGATCTTCACATTCTTCAACTGGTTTCTTTAGGTCATATTCTGATTTTTGTTCTTCCCTTCAAATATCTTGAAATTCTGGAATACCTTCAACAACTTTGCTTGCAATAGGTAGTGCTCTGTAATGCACATGTGTAAGCCTTCTATGCCGAATCTCATTTGGCTCTACTGTGTCATGGATCAAGGCTTGTTATGGATGGCCCTTCAATTTGTACAAGCCTCCTTCTTGTTCTCCAATCACTACCGCATCATCGATAGTCTTTCCTTTTTGGCCACATGATGACTTGACCATCTATGAATGCAACCCGCATTCCTTTTTGCATTAATGCTGAAATGAAGAGAAGGTTCTTATTGAGTCCTGGAACAAACAATACTTCTTTCATTGTTAGAGACTTACCAAATTCTAGCTTGTATGAATATTTCCCCCACTACCTTTTATTGGATATTGGTAGTCATCTCCTAGTTTCACCTTGTGAGGTGATTCATGTTCTGACAGTCTTACAAAGGATTCCTTAAATCCCTTCATATGTTTGGAAGCCCCACTGTCTATAAGCCAATCATCACTTCCATGAGTAATGTTACCTGTGAGAGCTGATATCAGAACATATTCATCCTTACTTGAAGAATATTCACTTTCATATCTGTATCTCTTTTTGGATGGTTCATCATCCTCTGCAGCATGAGCATGATGTCTTCTTTGGCCTTGACCAAGTTCTTTTTGTGAAAGGCTTCTAACCTCGTCTCCCTCTGAAACTGGAACCTCTATACTCATGTAGGTGTCCAATCCATTTTCTTCAGAGAGATCATATACTTCCAAGCTTGGGAGTTGTCAACTTCCCCAAGCTTGTCACCAAGCTGATGTGATATATCATATTGAAATGAGAAGCTCAAATGGAAATAGCAAAGGATTAGATCTTACCGATTTGAGGTGTCCGTCCTTGTCTCGGAGTTCGTTGATCTAGGGTTTGTCACAAAAATCCTAATTTTAAAAACTTGGAATATTTCAGATATGATTGGAAAAATAGATAGGTCTCTTCAAATGGATCTGTCCAATGTACTCCTTTTCTGAAAACAGTGGAGGGAAGCTCCCGGAACATGAAGCCCTGGATTTCCAATTTCTTCTGCAGAAATGCCTGTTACTGTTTCTCTGATATCTCCAATATTACTGATCCTCTGTGTCTAAAATTTCGTAATAAGGTAACCTCGCATGTCCCTGATCCAAAAACATACGTTTCATCAGAATTGGTTTCACCATTTGAGATTTATGAGCTGTTTCCCAAGGTGGCCTGGTACAGGACTGTTCCGAATAGTGAAGTTGTATGACATGCCACGTGTCACTGGTTCATCTTCTGAGTCTAATCTTCGGATCACCGAAAATAATTTCTGTGCCCCTTCTAGAAAATCTTCAGGAATTCAATTTGGACTTCTGTATCCCAATATATTGCAGATCTCCCCAGATGTCCTGTTTAGGGATGAATTCTGGAAGACGCTGGAACCCTAACTTGGGGAGATCATATCTCCTAGAATGAAGCGAATATGAGTCTGATTTTTGGATACAGGATTCATCATGATTGTATCTTCAGACCCTGCAAGTTTAAGATTCTAATACTTCTCCAAACTCGGAATATAGTGAATGTACCAAAACTTATCAGTTTTAGTATTTAGGGTTTTTCCTACCTCAGGGTCAAACTAGGGTTTGAATTTCCCAGAGTTTCACCCAACCAAATTTCTTGATCCAGGTCTCTAAAATTAGGCTGTGATGAGGAGAAAAATACTATGCAGGTATCACTAAAAAATTCGTCTTCTATAGAAAGCCCTAATTTCCGCATCGAAGACTGAAAATGCTCGAAATCAAATTTCGCTTCGATAGAAAAATGCACTCTTCAATGGAGAGTCATCCTAGCATACTTTTGCTGAAAATCTATGGAGGAAGACCCAAAAATTAAGAAGCCCTAGCTTCTGTAGCTGCACAATGTCTTCTTCTCAGGTTAGCTCTGATACCATGTTAGTTTTTCAACATTTAAGCTAGCATTATGTTAGGATCTTTTCACTGAGAGAATAACAAGCACATCAATAACATAAGCACATCACAAGAGACAAGAGACACAAAGAGTTTTGATCAAGGAAACCATAAATGGAGAAAACCCCACAACTTCTTCTAAGATAGTATCATCACAAGATGTAAAACCCCAAAATAGAAAGATGCACTCCAACAGAAGTAGTCTTCTTGTCCCAGTATATTTCCTTCTCCACTAGTGCGCCACACTTGAGAGAGCAAGTGATGTATTTCACAAGTGATAAATAGAGAGACTCTCACTCTCTATTTATATTCTTTCGTTCACTTGAATTGCACTTTCACACGTAGGCTCAACTTACAATTACTTACTTGAGCCTACACCTTAATTAGTGTATAATAACTCAAGTGCCCCGAAACTGTGGGGACTTACCTAATGACTTGACAAGACTTGTTTACATTATTAATCCTCCCGATCAGAACATCGGGGCATGACAACATGACTCAAATACATAATAGAAACATCCTGGAATAAATATCAGGTTACAATACATAAGATACATAGAAGAATACATTCTGAAGTTACATATACATCAACAGATGATACATATGTGTTGTAGTTAGAACATATCCCATGTTATCCAAAACACGAGAGCCCCAATTACACATACAAAGGTAACTGTTCTAAATTCCTTAAAATATTTTGAGGTCCCCATAACGTTTATCATGGTTTCTTTGATTTATCTTAGTTGAATTTTTGGAATTTATGCATGATTTGTGTGCTTTTGGTGAGTTGCAGAAGACTATATTTTAATAAAATTGTTTCATCACGCAACCCACAATGCGGATTGCAAGAGTTTGAAGTTTATTATTTGTGATTTTTCCATCCCCCAATTTGTGGAATCGGAATGCAGGAGCATTTTTTGTAAGTAAATTGTGTCATTCCACAACCCGCAACCTGCAACCCACAAATTACGGGATGCAGATTGCGGGAGTAATTTGATTGATTTATTTTGTTGTGTGGTCCCACAACCTACAAATTGCAAGATGCAAATTACGGAAGAGATTGAATAAAAATTTGAAACTTTTTATCTTGCATCTCGCATCCCGCAATTGCGAAATGCGGATTGGGGGATGGTTAATAAAATTTAAATCTCGCGTTATGATCACGCATCTCACAAGGTTTAATCTTGACTATCCATTTATTTTAATCCTACGGTCCTAAATTGACCTCAGAAAATCTATATATAGGTTGGTCTTTTACGATTTCTTTACCATTTTTAATGCTGCGAATTACTGTGTTGTGTGAATTTTCTTTGCTTTTTTACTAGGCAATGTCGTCACAGTCCAGTTTGATTACAGGTTAGCATCTTAGAAATTTATTCATTCAAATTGATTACTGTGTTTTATCTTGAATTAGATTTAATATCTCGCTTCGCATTATTTTTAAATAGAGTTTTCTCCAATTTCCAAGAATGGAAAGAATTACCTGCTACAAAATCCTTCAAGAGGAAATGTTAACCAAGGACCTGAAATTTGTTATTTTCTCAAACCCCTATGGTAGAATCACTGATACTTACTAGATTGAATGGCCTAGGGTTTGTGCAATTTTTGACAATGACGACTTTTCTGATATCCAAAGAAACTAGTTAGCCTACCAAAGAATCAGGGATTTTGGACTTCACTCCATTGCTGCCAGACCTGCTATCCTCCCCTATAATGACACGGTCAAATGGATCGTTGAACATGTGAACCCAAAATACCGTTCCTTCAACGATGGCGTAGGGTCACAGCTAGCCAATTTCTGTCTCAAGATATTTACCAGGGCTTATGGCCTTAAACCAGCTAGACAACTCCTCAACACAAAATTTTCTCAATCCTCTAAGACTATGTTCAATTTAAATGAAATGTTAAAATATTGGATGCATGACTCAGCTAAATTCTCCCAAAGGACTGATGACATTTACCCTATCACCTGGTTCAAAGAACCCTATTCCTTATTAGCAACCATGTTATGCAGACTCTATGGCCTTCCAAATTGTTCTATGTTCAAGGATGAATGGGCTCCAGTAGCTCATCACATTTTAACAACTGGTGATTCTTTCCCGTGGGAATCCATCTTGTCAATATAACTCAAAACCTATATCCAAGAATACCAAAAGGACACTTCCAGAAAGAATCCCAATTTCTTCTTTTGGTCCTTCATTTTTTATGTATTTTGCACTGAGTTTCAATGTCCCAATTTGGGATGGAAATGGACCTTACTGGCTCCCTTGTACCCATTTATTATTCATAATTATGGGATACTAACTATGCAGCCAATTTTTATGATATATGTGAACACTTCCTTGGCAACATCTATTTTTCAATCTTGAAAAAGGAAGCTCCAAAATTTTCAGCTAAAGCCACAAATTTCATTGCTACAACGGGTGATTGGTACGTTGGTGAGTCTTTTTCATACATCAATATTTGGGGTGGAAACACTATTCGCATGCTACCCAAGATTATCCCTGACAGGTTGGTCCTAGAAGAAGTGGCTTTCCAGACTATAACTGATGGGGTTTATAAGAAACTCATTGGCCCAAATTTCGTTTGAACCTTGGATCATTGGTTATCCCAACTTCAACCTGGGCTACAACACTGGGTGAACAAATAGTTTCCTTGAAGCTAGGATTTGCTAGAAAGAGAAGGCATGATCCCAAAGGAATCCTCGATGCTCACTTTAAGCAATACCATATCAAAAAAAATTATGTGCATGAGGAACTTCCCGATGATTCCATTTACCAAGGTGTCAATACATTTTATGAAGTATTGGCTAAATCCAAAAGAAAAGACAGGAAAAGCCACATATTAAAGCACCAAAAGGAAATTAAAGATAGGATTCAGAGTTATAGAGTAATGCAAATGGACCTCTTGGATAAAATGAGAAAGGAAATATAAGAAAAGGAAGAACAAGTAACAAAATTTCCATCTGTGTAAACCCATCCATATGGGGACAAAGGAAAAGGTCTAATGGAAGACCTTCTCGAGACAACAGTTGCTCAGCAAGTGAAAGCCTTGATGCATACCTGAAAAAAGTCACAACAGAAACTGGTAATGATGATTTTTGTACTGTACATTCATGCATCTACAGTTGCTCAGACTGTTGTTGATATCCAGGTAACCACTCCAGTAACTCAACCAAATGATGATTAAGAAATGGCTGATAAAAATCCATTTAAAATACTGAAGATGCAGTTTTCCTCCTCTCCAACTCCTACTATAAATTTTGTTGATTCTAACTTAGAAGAAGAATTAATAGCCTATATTCCTATAACTGAAGAGGTTGATCAATATTTACAACCATTCATAGATATGCTCTTTGGCAATGGTAAGAAATATTTTATCCTTATTCCTACAGTTTCAAAATCTACTTCTGTTTCTAGCTCATTGTCTTCATCCTTGCTCATTTCATCAATTCAGAATTTGTCTACTTTACCTGCTGGAGTAGCCCTATCACATGCACTATCTCATTTGTATGAGACATTGACCTCTACATATGTATCTATCACATCTGATTCTGTGCAAACCCCCATGTTGCAACCTTCCACTACAAAAGCACCATTTTTTAAGATTCCTCTACACATACCCTCAGTTACTTTATCATCATCATCATCTAGTCCTAAAACAATCTTGATGTCTTCCTCACCATTCTTATCTATCAACATCTCATCCTCTGAAACCTCAACCCCACTCTTTTCTCCAACCTCTAAGGATCCTATTGTTCATAACATTTTTCCTTCCACCACCCACATTACCATGCCTATTCCCCCTCCTATCATCACTTAGACATCCTCTTTGGTATCCACAGTGGTTGGGACTTCTACATCCATTGATCCAAGAGTTGCATTTGATGAAGACATTGTCATCTCTCTTGGGGATTATTATTATAGAAAGTCTGATAAAGCAGTGGATAAAAAGGGAAAAATGAATACTAAGGATCAAAGTGGTATGGATGTATCTGTCACTGATAAAATATTCTGGACTCAATAGTTCGGTGACCCACAGGTAGATGCAGCAGATACAACTACTACTTTGGGTGCATTCATGGGTGCCAACTTCCATGTTGTTAACACCTTGAAGGGAGGAGTTTGACAGGATAAAATAATATATAAGCAAGATGAAGGAATAACTTGGAAATATTAGAAGGGAACATGAGGCTCATGTTTCTAATATTATGAAGACATCTGAGGCCAAGTATAATGAGCTATAGGTAAAAAATGCTTCTCTTCAGGTTGAGCTGTAAAATGAGAAGACTGCAAATGTGACCTTTACACAAAAGATAGCCTCACTTGAAAACCAATGCAAAGATGCAACTGCAAGTGTAGCTTCCTCTTCGTTCTCCAGGTTTTAACAAGAGCAATTTAAAGAATTTGATAACATAACAAATCAGGAGAATTATGAGTTAATAACTAACTTGTTCCAAACTTTGAATGATATTTATGAAAGTCATATTGATTTTGGTCATATGTCTATCGTCCTTAAAGATCAGGTAGAAAAGTGAGAGAAAGCATCCAAATATTATGATTTTATTGTATATTGGTAAAGATATATGAAGGACAATCCATAAACCATTATCATCTTCAGCAATTTTCAGCTGAAAAAGGTCAGAACTGTGTTAACTGTTTGTCTTGACCTTAATGGGATGGTTGAAAACACTATCAAGAAAGAACAGGCCGTGTGTGGAATAAGGTGGTATGATGTTGATGGTATCATGGACACATTGCATTTTCCCATAGTGGATCTCATTGATAATGCCTGTCCACCCATACTGATGATTGAGCAGGTGGAACGTCGACGAGATGAAGCAAAGGAGAAAATCCAGGGACATGATCATATCACCATTGAAGACGTGGATCAGTTAATCATACAAACTTTGGATATTGAGTACAAGATCCATATTTACATCTGCATTTGGCATAATTTAGCTAAAAATGAAATGGAGAATTATAAATGTGATGCTCAACTTGGGTTCGAATCAGATAACTATCCCAACATTGAGGAATTGTTAGGGATTTGGAACAGATGACAGGATTTCCTTGGACATTAGTTTTATTTATATTTTTTGACCCAATTTGATGGGAATCTACTCCTTGTAATAATTATTTAAAGGGTAGGTTTCACATGTAATAGGGACTTTTGGAAGGGAAAAATCTAGACAAGAGACTCGAGATATCTATGTTTACCTAAGGTTTTTGTAATTTTTTGCAAACTTTATTTAATACAGTAATGATATTCTTTCATATCTCTTGTTTTTGTTTTTTATTTGATTATGTTTCCTTAACGAATTATGATTTTTCCTATTTCAAATGGATCAATATTGTTGTTAGTCCTTTGCAATTAATGAGTGCATTTATTCACAACCTTGATTTCTCTCTATTAGTGATTTATGTACTGATAAAGTTTTAAATCGTTTATTTTGTTAAAATATTTATCTATTTCTGCAAATGATTACACAATGAAATTAGATAACATATATGTTGATTTTTTAATTAACATACTTAGATGCAGGTTGACTTTGAATGTGTTAATTTTAAGTTGTTGTCAGTTAATTTTCATTAATTGATTGTGAGTTAAATTATAAGTAAATGATATTGTTTACATTTTTGTTAATCTGATTAAATGCTTATTTGTATTACATCTCAGGTTGATTTGTGAACAAACCAAGTACCTCTCTTAGAACAGTGTAGATCTAGATTAGATTTCCTTTTACAGTTAGATCACATTTTAATTTTATTTCTCTCATCAATCAAGTTTTCCTTCATAGAAATATTGATCTTGTTGGATATAAAATCATTGACTCAGAGAGTGCCAGTGGAGGCCAAATATCCATGGGTGTTAACCACACCAAATAGCTCGAGGGTAGGGTAATATTTGCGTAGGATTTCCTAAAGCATTTGGTTGGGTTTCCATCCTTTGTTGTGAGCCTTGGACACCTTTTCAGCCACATACACGCTTGAGGCCTTATAAAATGGTGCTAGAAGGAGGGCCTGAAGAAAACAATGCCTAATAAAATTACTGAAAAACCTCTTCCAACAAGAGACCCAATTGCCACCCGTAGTTGCACTCATGTATCTACGTGAGGGGAACCAAGTGTACAAAGTTTAGATGCCATCCTTGATACTTTTGTCAATGAACAAACAACTCCTGGAAATAGGTACGTCATTGTATCACCTAACTTAGGGCCTGTTACAGTTGAACAACTAGTGAAAGGTAATTCTGATCGCATTGCCTAACTTCGATAGCAGTTTGATAAAGGGCGTCTCCAAAACAACAATCCCTAGGCTAATAGTCAAGATAACCAAGATCCAAGTGACCAAAATGCTGAAGAGAATACCAAATATTTAATTCAACCATGGACCCTTGGACTATACTCCCCAACACAACATCCTAGCAGGTGGACCACCACCTTCCCCTCGTTCCTCTTCATCTTCTACAAACAAATCATCAAACTTAGAACCTTCAACCTCATTAGAATAATATATCCCCATGGCTGATGTATGACCTAACATGCCTTGGCTAGATGGAGAAGTTGTATCCATCTTAGGTGGCCAGCATAGGTTACCTAAAAATCTTGAGAAGTGGATTCCAAAGTTCAACCCGGATGAAAAAATCTCTATGGAAGACCACATCAAAACCTTTATGTAGGTGATCAAACTTAGAAGTGTAATACATGAATACATACTCTACAGACTATTCCCTTATACTTTTGAGGGAAATGCTTCTACATGGTATTTTTCCTTAGAAGCCAATTCTATCCCATCATGGGATGTGTTTTAAGAACTCTTCACTCATAAATTTGGGGATGATAAGACCCCATAGGATTTAGTTATAGATATTTATTCGATGAAGAATAAAGGGAAAGAATGGGTCAAATATTATAACCAAAGGTTTTCATATTTGAAAAATAGAATTCCCGCTACTGTCCTCCCTGTTGAGGAATTATTGGTAGCTTACTATATTAAGGGTCTTTCGACTCATATATCCATGTGGGTAAAGAGGGCCCATAAGGAAACCTTGCAAGAGGATTTCTGTGAAGCCATTCAAGTAGAAAAAGACATGTTTTTCCTTAAGGACAACTCTGACGCATCATTTGAACAAGCATCTAATTCCCACAAGAAATTTGACAACGTCCCTAAATCCATAGCCACAAGTTAATATCCTTTCAATATGAATGACATGAAGAATCTCCTACATAAAATTTATAATGAGATGGTGGATCTCAAGAAAATTAATAATGAAAAACAAGCTAATAATAGGGGGTTTTCCATGCCACCTTTCACACGACCCAACCAACCTCCTCAAAATCTACCACCTCCTATTCCCAGTGAGGGATTCACTTCAGAATAAATATTTTCTTGTTTGAAAGCCTTGGATACAGGAGCACAAGACACCCGTAAATCCTCCGACAATCAATCAAATCAGGATTCACAACCCCCCCAAAGAAGAAGAGGAAGAGGACCAGCAGGTTAGCACTGTAATTTTCTTTTCCAAAGAAGAGGAAGAAGAACCTGACACATTTTTCAATATACAACATACTCACAACACTAGATCTAAAGTGCCACCTCTGTAGGAACCATCACCTGCAACATCGGTTCCTAGCAAAGGTAAATCCCAAGCACAAAAAGACAATGTCATTCCTGAGTGTGAGTACAATTTGGCTAAGGATCTAAAAAGAGTCAAAGCCAATATATCGTTATTTAATCTTCTCAAAATCCCTTCCATAAGAGATTCTCTTCCTAAAAGCATGATAATAAAAAAGCATAGGGAAAATCAAAATAATAACTGTGTCTCTTCTCCTAGACCAAACAATCAGAACCCTGGAAGTAAGGGGATCCCTCCTTTCTTACTTACTTTTGCGATCTTCAATAGGAATGTACACAAATGCATGATAGATTCAGGCGCCTCATATAATATGATGCCTCAATCTGTCTATAAAAATTTGAATGCCACTTGGGAACCTTACCCTATCCAAATTGTCTAGTTGGATAGGTATAAGGTTAACGTTGTAGGAAGGCTAAGAAATGTTCTGCTAAGACTATCTACGGATCCCAGAATTCATCAGACTACTGACATTGTGATCATAGACATCCGGAAAACTTATGGTATGTGGTTAAGTAGAGATTGGTCGGAAATGATGAAAGGTTACTATGCCAGTGATTGGTCTCACTTACAGTTACCCCTAAATGGACAGCCCAACAAATTTAAGGTCAACATGGAACCATTTATGAAACAAACAGTGACTTATCTTGATGGCTCCAATGAATCTGTCTCCTATTTTAGTGCTCAAAATGAACATTTTACATTCAATACATTCTTTGGAGATCTTCCTCTTGATATTTCACAAGTGGAGAATGTACAGAAACAGTCCCAAATTACTTATCTTACTTTTGTACCATTCTCTAGTACTATTGTACATAATGTTTATAATGTAAATACTAATTTTAGAATTGACCCTTTTGTTTGGAATTTATTCTTTGATGGATCTAGGTTTAAAGATGGAGTAGGTGTAGGATGTGTCCTCATTGATCCAAATGGGACCAATACCATGATTGCATGCAGACTGGAGTTCAAATGCACCAACAACGTAGCTGAGTATGAGGAACTAGTCCAAGGACTTAGAAAAGAAATTGACATGGGTGCAAAGGCGATTGAGTGAGTAGGATACTTGGAGATTATAGTAAAGTGGGTAAGAAACCAAATACATTGCCTATATCCTTAGTTAATCAATTATCAAAGGTTGATTAGATACCTGACTAACTAACTTCTATCATTTAATATCAAGTTTGTCCCTATATCACAGAATTTTGACATTGATCTATTGGCTAATATTGCTTCTAGGCTAATACCACCTGAAGGCATGTATCCACAAACTTTTTCAAATGAGTTGATGTATAGGCCTTCCATTTTAGACAATTTCACAAATTCGAAAGTGTTCGAGGATGACCAGCAGATAATAAATTTTCTTTCAGCCCAAGACATCTTTGAAGGCATGGCTATTGTTGAGGCTGATCATGAAAAATCCTTCTCCGACCCTTCCAATATCATTCCGAACTCAGTCATCAACTTGGAAACGTTCTACAATATACAAGACAAGTTTAGGAAAATCACCAATTGTAAGAACCAGAGCTCATCCCTAAATTATGAAGCTGTCAATCTGGGAACATAACAAAATCCTCGCTTCATCAACCTTGGATTTCATTGTTCCCATGAATAAAAGAGAATCTTTATCAAGTTATGCAAGGAATTCAAAGACGTCTTTTCCTAGATGTATGGTGCACTTAGAAATTTAAATACCAGCATCATGAACCACAATATCCCAATGAAAACTGAAGTGAAGCCATATCAATAGAAGCTGAGGAGGATGCATCCCAGCCTGGAACCTTCTATCAAGAAAGAACTTGATAAGCTACTGGAATAAAGAATCATATTCCTTGTTAGACACACACAGTGGATTGCCAGCTTAGTACCCATTCGAAAGAAGATAGGGAAAATTAGGCTCCGTGTTGACTTTAGAAACTTGAACAGAGCTTTTGAGAAGGACAATTATCCTATTCCTTCCATGGAGCATATTTTACAGAAGGTAGCTGGATCTGAAATGTTCTCACTCCTTGATGAATTCTCAGGGTACAACCAAGTCCTAGTTTCCTCTGACGACTAGCTTAAAACAACCTTCTGAACCCCTTGGGGAACATTTTCCTATAGGTGAATGTTGTTATAGCGGATTTCACCACACTAGGTGAATCACACATTGTATGGCCTTCCCCTATCCCGCTGCAGACTCATTATTCCCTATGGACCATTTATTGTCTTTTGATGTATCATTGACCATCCCTAAAAACATTAGAAATATGATATATGCGGCCTTTTCCCCGATAATCGCGTACATACGTGGATATTCCCTCTATAGACGCGTACATCGGGATGTGTGCATAATCCAAAACTGTTGGACCGTTCCTTGTCTTGAATCCGACTCATATGACTCCTGACCTTCCATATGCCTTGAGATCACACGGATTCGACCTTTCAGTATCACTTTGGAAAGCTATATAAGGAACCATTGAGACATTGAAAACAAGGAGAGAGAATTGAGAGTACCGAAACTATAGTCCATTGTTGCCAAAACTATACTTGAGTCTGCATCCCTTTGTCCCTTTGGAGCACTGTTGTGTTCTTCCCAAGCTTGCCTTTGTTAGTGAGCTTACTATTGGAGTGATGGAGGATTGAGGTGGTGGAGGCCCAAGTGGGGGATTCAGTTTCTCTGGTTCGCAGACGTGTCGTCAGAGGTTGTCACTTGTAATCTCTGATTCAT
>LPNX010953232.1:236882-321813 GCA_001517045.1 Pseudotsuga menziesii
TGGACATATGCGTATATTACCTCTATAGTCGCGTACATCAGGATGTGTGCATAATCCAAAACTGTTGGACCGTTCCTTGTCTTGAATCCGACTCATATGACTCCTGACCTTCCATATGCCTTGAGATCGCACGGATTCGACCTTTCAGTATCACTTTGGAAAGCTATATAAGGAACCATTGAGACATTGAAAACAAGGAGAGAGAATTGAGAGTACCAAAACTATAGTCCATTGTTGCCAGAACTATACTTGAGTCTACATCCCTTTGTCCCTTTGGAGCACTGTTGTGTTCTTCCCAAGCTTGCCTTTGTTAGTGAGCTTGCTATCGGAGTGATGGAGGATTGAGGTGGTGGAGGCCCAAGTGGGGGATTCAGTTTCTCCGGTTCACTGACGTGCTGTCAGAGGTTGTCACTTGTAATCTTTGATTCATATTAATAGAAATATCTTTTCCTGTCTAGTAATGTGTATATGAATGAATGTTGCATCCATTGGAATATGTCAAATGCTTATACATTATTGATTATATATGCTAGAATAGATCTAACACCATGAAATATAGTATGCTTGTATTGTTTACTTGTTGTTGAGGACGTGCTATAACAATTCAAGATGAAGATTGGAAAGCTCAACGGGGATCTACTTCAACTGTCCGGAATAAGGTACGAGGTTCGATCCTTTAGTGTTAGATGTTTTTGTTTCTATTGCATATTGGGAAAGATTGATTTTTGGAGTATAGCTGTCTGTTGTGGTACCCCAAGCCATAGGAATTTCTCTCCGTAACAAATGCCATTTGGGATGATAAATGTAGGAGCTACACTCTAGAGAGCTATGGAAATAGATTTCAGGGGCTTAATTCATAATTCTTTCATCGTATATTTAGATGATGTAACAATTTATTCCAAAAAATGACATGAACATTTTTTTGCTTTGAAACATGTGTTTGAAAGATGCAGGAGATATGGGATCTTTATCAATCCCAAGAAGTCTATCCATGGTTACAGAGGGTAAGTTTTTAGGTTTCATTTTCCCCAAGGAAGGCATGATCATTGATCCAGAATGCACTGAAGCAATCTCAAAGATCAACCTTCCTGGTTCCCAAACAACAATGCAGTCTTTCTTGGGTAGGATCAATTTTTTCCACAGTTTTGTACCAAATTTTTCCGAAGTTGTTAAACCCTTGCAACATTTAGTTTAAAAATATGTACAATTTAAATGGTCTAAAGAATAGAGGAATGCCTTTGTTGAAATCAGAAGAGACATAGCATAAGCACCCACTCTAATGGCTCCTTATTTCAACAAATATTGTATACTTTATACCTTTGCTATTGATTTCTCTTACGCAACTATCCTAACATAAAAGAATCATGAGGACGCTGAGATCCCCATTTCTTTCATGAGCTCAACATTTAAAGGAGCTGAACTAAACTATTCCCAAGTAGAAAATCAGGCCTACGTGGTTTATAAATCGGTGAAATATTATAAGCCATACCTGTTGAGGTCGAAGACCAAGGTGATTATCCCATACGTGGCCATTCGGAATGTCCTCGTCCAGAAGTAATTCTATGAAAAAAGGGCTCACTGGATGATGGCGCTACAGGAATATGATTTGGAGATCAAGACAACAAACATAGTTAGAGGACAATGTTTGTGTCTACTCTCCTCCCAATCAAATGATCCTGAATATCAACAAACCAATTGGGAGTAGGAGGAAGTTGTACCTACAGGTTTTGTTAATGCAATTGAAATGAAAAAATATGAATGGTATGATCACATCAAGTTTTTTCTAAATCATGGGTTTTCCCCTGAAGTCCTTGACTCTAAAAACGTAGAGCATCAAGGCTAAAACTAGCTCCTTATCAACTTATTGATAATGTTCAATTTAGAAAAAAATATGATGGAATTTTTTTTAGGTGTTTAGAAAAGGACCAAACTGATGATATCCTTTTCCAATTTCATGCAGGACTTGTTGGTGGGAATTTTTCAGGAGATACGATGGCTCACCAAATCATTCGAGCAGGATATTATTAGGCTACATTATTCAGGGATGCTCATCCCTATGCCAGAAAATGTGATCCTTTCTAGAAGTGTGATGGAAAAGTAAAAAAACCTTCCTTCCCTTTGCATCAAGTAGCAGTCCATTTCTTGTTTCAGCAATGGGGATTGGATTTTGTCAAACCTATCAACCCTATTTCTTCTCTCCAGCACAAGTGCATTTTGACAGCCACTGATTACTTCACCAGGTGAGTTGAAGCAGTCCCTCCTAGACTATGTAATATGAACCAAGTGATTTCCTTTCTTGAAAATCAAATAGTCACTAGGTTCGACACTCCTGAGTATCTCATTTTTTATAATGCATCATACTTCACATCCATTGACCTTACTAGCTATGCCATTGAAAAGGGGATCAAGCTTAAATTTTATGCCAACTACTATCCCCAGGGAAATGGAATTGCAGAATGCTCCAACAAAAACCTAATAAATATCCTGAAAAATACAGTGGCCTCCCATCACAAAAATTGGCATACCCATCTCTACAATGCTCTTTGGGAAAACCGAATCACTCCAAAGGAAGGCATTGGTAACTCCCCTTACTGTTTGGTCTATGGAAAGGAATTTGTGCTACCATCTAATCTCAGCATCCCCTCATTATAGTTATCCCAATCCATCAAAGAGGATGATTCATCTCCATTGCAGTAGAGGATTGATACTCTTCTCAAGTTAGAACAAGATAGGGAAAGAGGCAAGAACAAATTCTATCAACATCAACCGTTGGTAAAAAAATGGTTCGATGAGAAGTCCTCCTCTGATATAAATGTTTCAGTAAGAGATTTGGTCTTAAGGTGGGATAAATAACACAAAGACAATAAGGAGTACACCAAGTTCCAATGCCTTTGGTTGTGACATTTCATTATTATAGAAAATATTGGTCCTAGCATTGTTCGGTTACAAACACTGGAGGGAGTCATCAACACCTACTTGGTGATGTTTTCCTTCTTAAAAAGTATTTTGTCTGAAAATTTTTCATGATTCATGTACATAGGTGTGGGTGTTCTTTTCTTTGTTTTGTTTGTTTTGAATGTTTTCTTGATGTTAGCAATTTCTGTGTTCTTCACATTTGGTAATGGTGGGAAATTAGTCTCTCTCAATATTTTAGCACTCTAAACTTCGATACATTGTCAGTTTACTTTTTTACTAGCCCACATTAGGATTTGTTTTATATGTTGATGGATTCCAATAAGTGCAGGATTTCAAGTTAATACATTTCTATCCTGATCAATATTCTTACATATGATTTATTCTATGGTGAAGGTCATGAAGGTAACGAGTTCCTCTTGTCTCAAGTCTCATTAATGCACTACAACATACCTTTATAACCTGGTTGACCTTATCTATTCTGGATTTTATCATAGTCGCATAGAAAATTAATTTTTATTGTGGATTGCAAGATGAGGGGTCTCATCACGATCCAACCCATTAGGTGCTTGGTAGAATGACATCGTCGCCATATAACTGGGGGGATGGTTTTCGGTATTCCTGGAGGATGGGATATCCTATCATAGGTCGGCCCATTCATGATCTGCAAAGCATTAGTGAGTAAAACTTCTATTGTATGGATTCCAAGTCATGGTAGTGTCTTGCAATCCATATGAAAATAAATCCTTGTTGTTTCTGTAAGACAATTATTGTACATATGGACAAGGGGGTCTTATCACAAGCCATCCCTGCCATGATCATGGATTTGACTTTGGACTGAAATTATCATTAGATAGTTCCCAGGCCATGATAATTTCTTTCAATGTTACTACTGTAAGATAAGAAGTCTCCTTACTGAGATGGCTTGTTCAGTTTCCAAATCAGGTTTGTGAATGGCACTGATCACCATATTGGAGCAGTGGTCTTATGTTGATAAAGTCTTCAATTCTCATAAAAAAAGGAATAATAAAAAAAAGAAAAAAAAGAGAGAATATCTTGGTGACTTATGTTAGAAATCCAGAATACGCCTAGGTTTGATTTTAGGTTCAACTTAAACTATGTGCCTATGCTTGCTTTATGGTAAGATATCCTTGCTATCCTTCATGCCCCTGAATCAAATTTGCATCAACTTTGAATTGATCATGGATGGGAGTCTATGAATCATTTTTTTTTTAATCCTCCTTGTTGGTTGCATCCTCATTTAAGCATTATCTATAAGTTTCAGGTTATCAATTTTGTTACTGACATGTTTTATATATGAAAGAGTTCTTGTTTTATATAGATAACTGGTTCTTTCCATCCAGTTCCCATTTGTTGTAGGTACAACAAATCCCATGTTATCCAAAAAACAGGAGCCCCAATTACACATACAAAGGTAACTGTTCTAAATTCCTTAAATAATTTTGAGGTCCCCATAACGTTTATCATGGTTTCTTTGATTTAACTTAGTTGAATTTTTGGAATTTATGCATGATTTGTGTGCTTTTGGCGAGTTGTGAAAGACTATATTTTAATAAAATTGTTTCATCCCGCAACCCGCAATGCAGATTGCAAGAGTTTGAAGTTTATTATTTGTGATTTTTCCATCCCGCATCCCGCAATTTGCGGAATGTGGAATACGAGAGTAGTTTGTGTAAGTAAAGTGTCTCATCCCGCAACCTGCAACCTGCAAATTACAGGATGCAGATTGTAGGAGTAGTTTGATTGATTTATTTTTTTGTGTGGTCCTACAACCCATAACCCGCAAATTGTGGGATGTGGATTATGGAAGAGATTGAATAAAACTTATGTACTTTTTATCCCACATCTCGCAATTGTGGTATGTGAATTGTGGGATGGTTAAGAAAATTTAAATATAGTGTTATGATCCCACATCCCGCAAGTTTTAATCTTGACCATCCATTTATTTTTTTCCTACAATCCTAATTTGACCTTGGAAAATCTATATATGTAGTTTTATTGATTTATTTTTTTGTGTGGTCCTACAACCCATAACCCGCAAATTGTGGGATGTGGATTATGGAAGAGATTGAATAAAACTTATGTACTTTTTATCCCACATCTCGCAATTGTGGTATGTGAATTGTGGGATGGTTAATAAAATTTAAATATAGTGTTATTATCCCACATCCCGCAAGTTTTAATCTTGACCATCCATTTATTTTAATCCTACAATCCTAATTTGACCTTGGAAAATCTATTTATAGGTTGGTATTTTACGATTTCTTTACCATTTTTACTGCTGCATGAATTTTCTTTGCGTTTTTACTAGGAAATGCCATCACAGTCCAGTTTGATTACAGGTTAGCATCTTATCCATTTCTTCATTCAAATTCAATAATGTGGTTTAGCTTGAATTAGCTTTGGTCTCTTGCTTCACGTTGTTTTTAAACAGAGTTTTCTTCAATTTCCAAGAATGGCAAGAATTACCCGCTACAAAATCCTTCAAAAGGATGTGTTAACCAAGGACTCGAACTTTGGTATTTTCTCAGACACCAGTGGTAGAATCATTGATACTTACCAGATTGAATGGCCTAGGGTTTATGCAATTTTTGACAATGATGGGTTTTCTGATATCCAAAGCAACTAGTTAGCCTACCAAAGAATCAGGGATTTGGACTTCACTCCATTGCTTCCAGACCTGCTATCCTCCCATATAATGACACGGTCAAATGGATCATGGAACACGTGAACCCCAAAGAATGATCCTTCAATGATAGTGTGGGGTCACAGCTAGCCAATTTCCATCCTGATATATTTACAAGGGCTTATGGCCTTAAACTGGCTACACAACTACCTAACACAGAATTTTCCCAATCCTTGAAGACTAGGTTCAATTTCAATGAAATGTTAAAATCTTGGATGCACGAACCTGATAAATTGTCCCAGAGGACTGTCGACCTTTACCCTGTCACTTGGTTCAAAGAACCCTATTCCTTAATGGCAGCCATGTTATGCAAACTGTATGGCCTTCCAAATTATTCCATGTTCAAGGATGAATGGGCTCCAGTAGCTCATCATGTTTTAACAACCGGTGATTATTTTCTATGGGAATCCATCTTGTCACTAGAACTCAAAACCTCTATCCAAGACTACCAGAAAGAATCCCAATTTCTTCTTTTCAGCCTTCATTTTTATGTATTTTAAACTGAGTTTCAATATCCCTATTTGGGATGCAACTAGACCTTACCGGATCCTTCAGTACCTATTTATTATTCATAATTATGGGATACAAACTATGCAGCCATATTTTATGATATATGCAAACACTTCCTCAACAACATCTATTTTTCAATCTTCAAAAAGGAAGCTCCCGCATTTTTAGATGAAACCATAAATTTCATTGCTACAATGGGTGATTGGTAATTTGGTGAGTCTTTTTCGTACATCTGGATTTGGGGTGGCAACACTGTTCACATGTTTCGTAGGATTTTCCTTGATAGGTTGGTCCTAGAGGAAGTGGATTTCTAGACATTAACTGATGGGGTTGATAAGAAAATCATTGGCCCTAAGAAAATGGGTTGGCCCAAATTCCCTTTGAACCTTGGATCATTGGTTATCCCAACTTCAACCTGGGCTACAACACTAGGTGAATAGATAGTTTCCTTGAAGCTAGGATTTTCTAGAAAGAGAAGGCATCATCCCAAAGGATTCCTCAATGCTCACTTTAAGCAATACCATATCAAAATTGCTTATGTGCATGAGGAACTTCTCAATGATTCCATTTAACAAGGTGTCAATACATTTTCTGAAGTCTTGGATAAATCTAAAAGAAAAGATGGGAAAATCCACATCTTACAACACCAAAAGGAACTTAAAGAAATGATTTAGAGTTACAGAGCAATGCAAATGGACCTCTCAGAGAAAATGAGAAAGGAAAAAGAAGAAAAATAATCCCAAGTAAAAAAATTTCCATCAGTGGTAACCCATCTAGATGGGGACAAAGGAAAAGGTCTAATGGAAGACCCTATTGAGACAATAGTTGCTCGGTAGGTGAAAGCCTTGATGCATACCTCAAAATAGTCAAAACAGAAATTGGCAATGATGACTTCTGTACTGGAAACTCAGGCATCTATAGCTACTAATACTATTGCTGATATCTAGGTAACTACTCCAGTAACTCAACCAAATGATGATCAAGAAATTACTGAGAAAAATCCATTTAAAATACTGAATATGCAAGTTTCTTCCTCTCCAACTCCTACTATAAATTTGGTTGATTCTAACTTAGAAGAAGAAGTAATAGCCTCTGTGCCTATCACTAAATACATTGATGAATATTTTCAACCAGTCACGGATCTGATCAATGGTAATGGTAAGAAATATTTTATCCATGTCCCTACAGTTTCACAATATACTTCTATCTCTATCTCCTTGTCTTCAGCCTTGCTCCTTTCATCAATTCATACTTTGTCTACTTTACCCGCTGGAGTAGTGCTATCAGTTGCACTGGCTCCGATGTATGAGACTTTGAGCTATAGATCTGTATCTATCACATCTTCTTCTGTAAAAACCCCCATGCTGCAACCTGCCACTACATAAGCACCATTTTCTAAGATTCTCTACACATACCCTTAGTTACTCTATCATCATCATCTAGTCCTAAAAATATCTTGATGCCTTCCTCACCATTCTCATCTATCAACATCTCATCCTATGAAGCCTTAACCCCACTCTTCTTTCCAACCTCTGAGGCGCCTACTGTTCATAACATTTTTCCTTCCACCACCCACATTACCATGCCTATTCCCCCTCCTATCATCACTCAGACATCCTCTTTGGTATCCACAGTGGTTGGGACTTTTGCATCCATTGAGCCAAGAGCTAAGTTTGATGAAGACATTATCATCTCTCTTGGGGATTATTATTATAGCAAGTTTGATAAAGCAGTCGCTAAAAAGGGAAAAAGGAGGACCAATGATAAAATTTGTATGGATCTATTTGTCATTGATCAAATAGTCAGGACTTAGCAGTCCGATGACCCACAAGTAGATGAAGTAGATACAACTACTGCTTTGGGTGCATTCACAGGTGCCAACTTCCATGTTGTTAACACCTTGAACAGGAAGTTTGACAGGAGAAAATAAGAGATAAGCAAGTTGAAGGAAGATCTTTAAAATATTAAAAGGGAACATCATGCTGATGTTTCTGATCTTATGAAGACATCTGATGACAAGTATAATGAGCTACAGGTCAAAAGTGCTTCTCTTTAGGTTGAGCTGCAAAACGAGAAGACTGCAAATGTGACCTTTAAACAAAAGATAGCCTCACTTGAAAATAAATGCAAATATGCAACTGCAAGTGTAGCTTCCTCTTTATTCTCTAGGTTTTCACAAGAGGAATTTAAAGAATTGGCCATTAGAACAAATCAGGAGCATTATGAGTTAATAACTGATTTGTTCCAAACTTTGAATGATATTTATGAAACTCATATTGCTTTTGGTTAGATGTCTGTTGTCCTTGAAGATCAGGTAGAAAAGAGAGAGAAAGGATCCAAAGCTTATGATGATATTGTAGATTGGAAAATATATATGAAGGAAAAGCCAGAAAACATTATCATCATCAACATTTTTTAGTTGAAAAAAGTCAAAACTGTGCTAAGTGCTTGGCTTGACCTTAATGAGATGGTTGAAAATAATATCAAGAAAGAACAGGCCGTGTGTGGAAGAAAGTGGTATGTTGTTTATGGTATCATGGATACATTGCGTTTTGCCACAATGGATCTCATTGAGAATGCATGTCCCCCCAGACTGATGATCGAGCACGTTGAACGCCGATGAGATGAAGAAAAGGAGAAAATACAGGGACTCAGTCATATCACCATTGAATACGTGGATCAGTTAATCAAGAAACCTTTGGATACTGAGGGAAAGATCCACATTTACATATGCATCTGGCATAAGTTAGCTAAAAACAAAATGGAGAATTATTAATGTGATGCTCAACTTGGGTTCGAATCAGCTAACTATCCCAACATTGAGGAATTGTTAGGGATTTGGAACAGATGGCAGGATTTCCTTAGATATTAGTTTTATTTATATTTTTTTATCCCAATTTGATGGGAATCTACTCGTAATAATTATTTAAAGGGTAGGTTTCACATGTAATAGGGACTTTTGGAAGGGAAAAATATGGACAAGAGACTGGAGATACCTCTGTTTACTTGAGGTTTTTGTAATTTTTTTGCAAACTTTATTTAATATAGTAATGATATTCTTTCATATCTCTTGTTGTTTTTTTAATTAAGTTTCCTTAACGAATTATGATTTTTCCCGTTTAAAATGGATCAATATTGTTGTTAGTCCTTTGCAATTAATGAGTGCATTTATTCACAACCTTGATTTTTCTATGTTAGTGATTTATGTACTGATAAAGTTTTAAAGAGTTTATTCTGTTAAAATATTTATCTATTTCTGCAAATGATTACACAATGAAATTAGATAACATATATGTTTATTTTTTAATTAACATACTTAGAAGCAGGTTGACTTTGAATGTGTTAATTTTAAATTGTTGTCAGTTAATTTTCATTAATTGATTGTGAGTTAAATGATAAGTAAACGATCTTGTTGACATTTATGTTAATATGATTAAATGATTATTTGTCTTGCATCTCAAGTTGATTTGTGAACAATCAAAATACCTCTCTTAGAACAGTGTAGATCTAGATTAGATTTCTTTTTACAATTATATCACATTTTTCTTTTATTTCCCTCATCAATCCAGTTTTCCTTCGTAGGAAGATTGATCCTGTTGGATCTAAACTCATTAACTCAGAGAGTGCCAGCAGAGGCCAAATATCCGTGGGTGTTAACCACACCAAACAACTCAAGGATAGGGTAATACTTGCATAGGATTCCCTGAAGCCTTTTGCTGGATTTTCATCCTCTGTTGTGAGCCTTGGACACCTTTTCACCCACATACACACTCAAGGCCTCAACAAGATGACGACGATGATGATGATGATGGTATGAAGTAATTAATTTGATCTAGTTTTATTTTTAATTTTAAAAATAACTTTAATGATGATGTTTAGGTTGATGATGTTGATGATGATGTTGATGATTACGATCATGATGACGGTGACGATGATGATTTTTAGTCTGATGATGATGATGATGATGACAATGATGATGATGATGATGGATGATGATGGATGATGATGTTGATGATGATGATGATGATGTTGGTGATGATTATGTTGATGATTATGATGATGATAATGATGTTGTTGATGATGTTGATGATGTTGATGATGATGACGATGACGATGATGTTGATGATGATGATGACAACGATGATACAGATGAGGATGACGACGATGACGATGACGATGATGATGATATGAAGAAACTAATTTGATATAGGTTTATTTTTAATTTTAAAAATAACTTTAACGATGATGTTGATGTTGATTATTTTACATACCTAAACATCCGATGGATTTTACATACCTTATATATGTGATGGCTATTTTACATGCCTTAACATCCATGTGGTTGATATGTTTGAAATACCATTCGATACCTTCAATTTCATTATCAACAATATACTAGAGAGAATATTTTCTTTGGAGCCTTCATAAAGGGGTTCATATTCCTTCTCAAGAAGAGGTATACCGTGACCATCATCAAAGTCATCAATATTTTCATTATCAATATTGTTGTCATCATCATCCATTATAACATTAAAGGAATCATGGATCAATGCATTTGTACCATCATCTTCAACTTCGTTATCAGTATGATCATCTTCTTCAATATGATCATTCACTTGTTCTTCATTAAGCATAGGCACTACAAGTTCCTCTGGTACTTGTTCTAAAAGCACTTCCTCTAGATGATATGTTGCGGGATTTGTTTCCTTTATAAATACATGAATACATCAATAGATATTAGTTAATATAGGAAATATTAAAATAATACATACATTTACTAAAGCAAAAAATATAATTTTTTTTATAATGCTAAACTTACAAATGGACGATATGCATTCCCCCCCTCAGGATGTCCATGTTCCCTACAATGTTTTGTGGTTGTTGCGATCAATATTCTTCCCCTATTAAAGCCTCTGCATTGACTACATGGACAATAGCATTTACCATCACTCCTTATTTTCGCTGCATCCCATAGTCTAGCAAGCAATTGTCGATTTTGTTCATTTGGATCAGGAAAATTGCTATTTGACATTTTTTCACAAACTTCGTGAATGAATACTATCGACAATCTTAAAAAATCAAGGTCCACACATCACTATTTTCACAATCGGTGGATTCTGGAAGAATAAAAAAAAATCTGCAAAATGTTTGTCGAAGAAAAAATAATTCCTCAAACCGTTCATCGAAGAACAAAACACTTCCTGAAACCGTCCATCGAGGAATAAATAATTTCCGCAAACCATCTATCGCTTCTATAGCAAAAATGTCAGAATTTTTTCTAATTTATATATTTTCAAATTTCACTGTCGTCGAATATGCGACGATTTAAACCTAATTACCGTTGCAAATATGCATTTAAAATATTGTAAAAAATAGCATGTACTCATCAAAAATTTGATGACTGTCCCTTCACCACTCGTTGCAAATCCGACGAACATTCTTTCACATTTTGTCGCAAATCCAACCATTCATCGTCTCTTAACCGAAAACAAGTCTCATCGAAAAACTTGTGAACACTAAGGTCTAAAAATCGACGATGCTTTAATATGACAAAAAATATGAGACAAACTAGTGCTTTTCATCATTGCAATTCGACCAAAAAGTAATTTACATCAGATGTCATCGGATTTTAGGCTCAAATCATGTTGTGAAAGTGCAACAATATTTTGTAGTTTTGAAATCTACCTTATTGTTCTTCCACCCACAGTAAATACATACCTTATGGTGCTCCTCCTATTGTCTTTATCACCTTCCATATCCACGTCAAAATATCCCTGTAGAACAGTGTTTCCACCTCCAAAACATAATGCATGAGAAGTGGTACCTCTCAAATACCTAAGAATCCACTATAATTCCTTGCAATGGTCTTTACTAATATTGTTCATATACATTCTCATAAATCCCACTACATGTGCAATATCTGGTCTTGTGCACACCATGTCATACATTAAGTTGTCAACTATTGATGAATAGGGAACCTTTGAGATCTACTCTATCTTTTCATGTGTCTTGGGACACATCTCCATTATTAGTTTGAAATGGATGGCCAAAGGTGTACTAATTTGTTTTGCATTCTACATTCTAAACCTCTCCAACACCTTTTCTATGTACTCACCCTGAGGCAATGTCAATTTGCATTTTCCCCTGTCTCTTATTATTCTCATACCAAGGATTTTCTTTGCAATACCCAAATCCTTCATCACAAATGATTTAGCTAGTTTAATTTTGAGTGCATTTATATCCTTCATATTAGATCCTACAACAATCTTGTCATCCACATACAATAACAAGATAATATACCTTCCATTATCTAGCCTCTTGAAATAAACATGATAGAAAGAATAACATCTAATATAACCTTGTTCTGTCATAAACTTATCAAATTTCAAATACCACTGCCTTGGATCTTGTTTCAGGCCATACAAGCTCTTCTTCAACCTGCAAACCAAATTCTCCTTCCCTTTAACCTCATACCCCTATGGCTGTTGCATATAATTATATTCCTCCAAATTTCCATGGATAAAAGTTGTTTTTACATCTAACTGTTCAAGATGCAAATCTTCTACTGCCACTAAACTTAAAATAGTCCTAACTAAATTCATTTTAATAACAGGAGAAAATATTTCAATAAAATATATACCTTTATTTTTTTCACACCCCTTTACAACAAGTCCATCCTTGTTCCGCTTCTTTCTTCCTTCAACTTGTAAACCCATTATTATGCAATGCTCTTTTACCTACAGGAAACTCAACCAAATCCCAAGTCTGGTTTCTTAGCAATGAGTCCATCTCCTTATTCATTCCTTTCTCCTGCTTCTTTCTATTTTCCACACGCATTGCTTCTTCATAACATTCTGGTTCACCAAGATAAGTCATCAATAAGTAATACACTAAAGGAGAGAATCGTTCAGGTGGTCTACTTATCCTAGTAGATCCTCTTACACTTGCAATATTTTTAGGTACATGTTGGTTCTCTTTATTTTGTGGTACCTTTGGAACTTCATTTTCTTTGATTTCATCAAGCACTCTGTTATGTGTTTTCCTTTTCTTCTTTCTTTCCTTGCAACTAATCTTTCTACATAACCTTTTCATTCAATACTACATCTATACTCCTAATGATTTTGTGATTTTCATAATCCCATAAGCGATAACCAAAATCAACAACCCTGTATTCAATAAAGTTGAATTTCTTGGATTTTTCCTCAAGCTTTGTTCTATTTTCTTTATCAATATGAATAAATGCTTCACAACCAAAAGTTCTCAGAAATGAGTAGTTTACCTTTTTACTTATCCATGCCTCGTATAGGATTCCACCATCCAAATCACTTGAAGGCCCTATTTTTATTAAGTAAACAAAAATATCTACAACATCAACCCAAAACTATAAGGGAAAATATGCATGCAATATCATACAACTTGCATGCTCCATGATCATCCTATTCATCCTTTTTAACACACAGTTTTCTTGTGGTGTTCCTAGGAATGGCTTCTCTCTATGAATCCCATGGTATGAAAAGTAACTATCAAACTCCTTGATGCAATATTCACCTCCATTATCATATCTAAGACACTTCAATATTTTCCCTTTCTCATTCTCAACCAAACCTTTCCACTTCTTAAAAGTAGCGAACAGATCATATTTTTGTCTAATGCAATAAACCCAAGTTTTTCTAGTTGTATCATTAATAAAAGCAACATAACAATGAGATATACCAAGAGATTGTACCTGAGTCAGTTCCCATACATCTATGTGCACAAGATATGTCTTTTCACTCTTCTTCTATTTCCCAACCCTAATAAATACGACTCTCTTTTGTTTTCCATAAACAAAGTTCTAATGGAATTCCAAACTTACCCGCCTTCGATCTAGAAGAAAGTTCCTTCAGTGGAGAATCTGCATCCCCTTCTCACTCATGTGGCCAAGCCTATGATGCCAAAATGCTGCACCTGTTTCTATGTAAGATAGAAATATAGAATAATCAACATTATGAAGACATAAATACAACATATTTATCCTATCTCTATTTTTAATTATCAATTCTTCTTTAATGATCTTCCATCATGCTTTTCCAAATGTAGATAGACAACCTCTATCTCCCAACTTCCTTGTTGAGATCAAATTTATTTTCATAGTAGGAATATGCCTTACATATTTTAGAAACCATTCATTTCCATTATTTAACTTAATCCATACCTTACCCATTCCAACACATGGTTCATCATCCCCCATTAAAACATGTCCAAAATCACCTAGAACATAATCATGAAAGAATTTCCTATGGGGTGTAGCATGAGATGAATCCCCTGAATCTACTACCTAGTAATCACTAGTATGATCTAATGCAAGAATCAAATCATCTTTTAACACATCAGATGTTGCTCATCTCCTTTCCTCGTTGGAGCTCTGCAGTCTTTCTTCAAATGTCCTCTCCTACCACAGTTCCAACAATTTACATTTCCAAGCATGGACTTGGATCTACCCTTTCTGGGCTTGTTGTGATTACTTGGGATCCTTCCTCTCTCCCTTTTTCTTCCCCTTCTCTCCATGGTCAATGCATTACTTGATGTCTCACTTGTGTTTTTTCTTTGCATTTCCTCATAATAATAACACCAACAACATCATCAAATTTAAGATTTTTTGAACCAGAGATAAAGTTACTTACAACCATGACCAAGCCATTCTAGCTTTCTAGAAATGAGCACAATATTAGAATAGCCCTAAACCCATCATAAAATTTCACCCCTATAAAACTTATCTGATTAGTAACTATATTAAATTCATTTAAATGGTCAGCAAGAGACCCACCTTCTGACATCTTCATATTAAATAAACACTTCATTCGAAATAACTTGTTGGAAGCCGAGGTTTTTTCATAGAGCTTAGACAATGCACCAATCACACCATCTATTGTATTTTATTTTGAAATATTGAAATCCAGCGATGAAGCTAGGCACAACTTCATTGTTCCTAGTGTATTTCTATCAAAAACATCTCGTTCTTCATCCTTCATAGTATTTGACTATTTTTTTTTTCGCCCAACAGTAGGAACAGATCCGTCTGGTATAGATAGTATTCCATTTTGCATCTTTTGTAACTGGTAGTTTTGGCTATTAAATTTTTCAACCCTAAAATTTCCTTCTTCTATCATTTCTCCCAATCAAATTAGGAACCCTTCTTTCGTATGAGTTTACCAACCAACTAGACCTTTTGGATATGATACCAATTTTTAGAAAAATAGGATTGCAAAGCAATAAACAATAAACAAGATGTAAATATTAAAACACATTACAAGAGAGACACCAATATAACGTGGTTCACCCAACATGGGATATGTACAGACATAAATTTCCAGTCCTTTATTATTATATCATCCAACAAAAACGAAGGAATACAACTTGCAGCACACCCACCGCACTTCCTCTTCACTCTCTTAAAGTCTCTCTCACACAATCACAAAGATATTTTACAATGGTACAATAGAATACAAAGTTGTATTACAATGATTTCCTTTTATAAAGGGAATACCATGGGAAAATACCACAGGATGACCAAAACCATGGGCTCGTAAATCACCCATTATTGACCAAGTCATGACTATGAAATTACAACATTTTACAAGGAATTTTTTCCTAAATTTTTTCTATGAGGGCACTGCCCCTAGACCCTTGGACCCCCCTAATGACTATAGTGGGGGTGCAAGTCCCCCCACATCCCCCCGTTAGGTGTTGGGATCTAAACATAGCTAAAATAATAACATCTCTGAATCTGGAAGATCGGGCTCCATAAGAAACAATTCATCTTTTATGTATTAGAGGTTTTGTCAGCTAGAAATCATTTTATCTAGGACAATTAGGAAAATTAGCACTTCTCAAGAAATGAGTATATTGGTGGAATTGTCTACAATAATTCCAAACTATGGGATTTATATCATTGATGAGATTCATATTTTACATAATAGACGATTGTCTACAACAATTCCAAATTGCAATATTTAGATGAGATTTATATTTTTAATAAAGGACCAATGCTAGAAATTATTGTATCTAGGACAATTAGGGAAATTGAATCCTCTTAAGAAATGACTAGATTGGTGGAATTGTCTATAACGCTTCTAAACTAAAATCTTTAGATCATTGACAAGATTCATATTTTACATAATAGAGGTTTGTCTACAACACTTCCAAACCACAAGCTTTAGATAATTGATGAGATTCATCTTACACATAATAGATTATTATCTACAACAATACTAGGAAGTGTCGTATCCATGACAATCTCTAAGTTCTTAAGATTCACTCCTATGAAAATTGAACTATATTATTACTATATAAGATTGACTAGCATTATAAAAAATGGTCATAGATTATACATTGAATAAAACATATATTGATAAACAACATGCAAAATTATGATAGGAAAATCATACAAAATTATTTTATATTTAATTAAAAAATAATTTCTCATTCAAAAACAACTACAATACATACTCAACTAGTTCAAATGACAGATTTAAAATGCTATTCTAGACATAACTGAAGATATATAAAAATATATTTGATAGGAGGAACAATATGTTGGACTTATGGTTATACTAAGAGGGGCGAGGGTGGGGAGTGAATCAATATAATATTTTTTTTTAACCATTTATCAATTATTCATTTACTTTGAAACAATAAATACACATAAACTCAAATCATAGTACACAAAATTTAACGTGGAAAACCTTTGGAGAGAAAACCACAAAAAATTATCTTTATAAATTCATGTAGGCACCAACCTATTAGAGACACCAATATTATCAATTGAGCACCAACTCAATAATATGTAGACACCAACCTACTGGAGACACCACTATCCTATTACTGCTATTGTTGTTTATATTTATACTACCTATGCTTCTACTTTTACTTTCTTCTATGTTATAATCATATGGCAATCTGCACTCTTCCAAAAGAAAACACCTCTTTCTTTAGATGCACCATAATCTGCTTCAAAACAAAACCCTTACTTCCATATCTATTCTTCATCTCCACCAAGGTTCACTTTCTAAAATGTCTTAGAAGAAAAGTTACAACAAAAATTCGAAACTAACTTAATTAAAGATAATTTTAGGATGATTCTGAAACCATAGCTTTGGAAGGTCATTTATCCAAAAATATTGCAAACCAAAATATGAAACTTGAACCAAAAGTACTTCAAGATTTATTATTTATCTGCTCCAAGTTTATTGTTTGACACATCCTAGAACAAACAATATTGCAAAGGTTCCACACTAATAAGTTTGAGATCAATTTTAGGATCATTCAGAAACCCTAACTTCATGAGGTAATATATTCTTATATAGGGGTCCAAAATATTAAACTTGTACAATATATACTTCAAGATATTTTATCCATCTCCTATAAGTGGCACATTTTAAAACATCGTAGAACATAAATTATAATGAAAGTTTTGTATTGACCAAGAAAAATCTCCTTTTAGAATGATACTCAATATTTTCTCATCATCTTCTTCAAATATTGGAACCCTTTGCACTAGTGTGCCTCTCCTATGAGATATCAAAGTCTTGGAAGAGTGAGTGAACAAATGTGTTGGACCTCAAGTGATACTAAGAGGGGGGGAGGTATGAATACATATCATGCACCTTTTATATTTTCAAACACTTTTTATAACATGCAATATTTCATTAACATATGTGTCATAAGCAATTTACTATACACAGAACATTGTGCAAATATTATATAAAGAAATCTTACATATCTATACATAATCTTGTTATTACATCATATGTTGAGAAACACCAATCTCCAAGTGTGAGAACCAACTCATTGAATTTGATGATACCAATAAAATAGGAACACCAATTCCTTGCAAGCACTAACTTGTTGTTTTACATATACTAATATGTGAGGAAACCAATCCTCTTATGAGCACCAATCCATATCAGCAAGCGTCTACTTGTGCAGAAATGAACCAACCTGATTTGTCAGAAACCAACATGAGGAAGACACCATTTTTGTATTCTTTCCCCTTCATATCTCCCATAAATATATATGTTTATGAATACCTTGATCACAATCCACATTTTGTTTTCTACTATTATTTCTCTATTCTACGCAAATTGTCGAACATATAGTTCTTCACACTTCCAACTCTCTTTGCGCAGTCATTCCTGGTATCCTTCAGTATAGTTTCTCCTTGCTCAAATTCTCATTGGGCTCTCCTTGCAAATTATTCTTACATATTTGTGCAATATTTTCCTATATACCTGTGTGACTATGCAACTACTCCATGTAATTCAACATGTCATGTTTCTCGCACACCTTCTTGAGTCACAATCCCATTGATTCCCCTAAGCATTTTATCTGATCCATTAATATTTCCAATTCAAAATATTATTCCATTTTCACATACAATATTTCCTTAATAAACATCAATATTATTCTTATTTATACTTATCTTATTCAATTGATGTGTTCACAAGTTGGGGTTCCTTTAAGTTGGTGATAACCCTTCTTCCTTTATTCCGGTCAGACTTAACGCCTCTCTTATTCTTTCATCTATGTGTGTATTTGTATATTTGTGATAATTAAACCATGTGGGTTTTATGTACTAGAGTCCCATGATTTGTTGGTATTTGTGCACAATGGTTCCATGCCTTTGTGGGATTTATATACTAGAGTGCCACTACCTGATTGAACATATATTTTCTATATACTGGAAACACAACTTCAGTGACATCACTAAGATCAATTATATATTTGACATCAATGAAAATACTAAGTTCAACAATAATTAACACTTCAATGTCATCACCGGGTCTAACTATCTCTTTGACATCAATGAAAAAACAATGTTTAAAAATATGCCCCTTTGACATTTATGTTGAATAACAAGTAAAGCTGAACCTTCCTCTACATTCTATCTTCCTCATTGAATTCTGATTTTTTTTTTTCATATTTACTTTCTACTTTCTCCCCCTTTGATATCATTGGAAAAGGAATTATCTACAAACATGTATTAACACAATGTATCCTCCCCTCTGCACAATTGTAAGCTCTTCCCCTAAATTCATAACACTGTTCTTGTATTATGTTTCTCCTTTATGTTGGTTACTTATGTTTGGCTAGATCCTTTCCATATTCCATGTTAAACTCACCTCCATTCCTATGTCATTACATTGTATCAGATGTTCCTTCTCATGTCATATTTCTTTTCCTTTCAGTGTCATACTAGATTCCCATGTTGTCAGACATATCTCCATCTGACACCTCCAAGCTTTGTAATAAATTGATGTGACTGGGAAATATGCCAATTCATGCAACATTACATATGACTCCTATAGATTTACTTAATCCATTAATAATATAGAGAAGATGTCATCAAATAAATCACATGGAGGAATCAATTCAGTCTCTCCCTTTTTTTCCTTTCAGGTATCCCGCGAGTGTGTGAATTAAACCATTTATGATGAACATTCATTTTCTTTTTTTACCAAATTTAGCAATTGAAATTGAAATCCATCAAGTTCATTTAGCTAGTTACCAATTACCCTGTTAATTTTGTCATCCAACTATTGCTCAAAACATTAACCAATTCTATTATGAATCCAAATGGCACTTCTCCGTTCGAGTGCCGACATTTCATTATGTTGGCACACAAAAGGACATTTCAGGATTGAAGTTTGCCTAAACACTATAGATGGGCATGACATGAGATGCATTTACCCTTCAAACAACTTGCCATTTTATTTTTGTATGTGTTAATTTCCATACGCAACTATCTACATTGAAACTCGTGTACATATGCAACTATCCTCATTGACAACTCGTGTACTGTATGCAACTATTCCCATTGCAACCCACGTACAGATCTATACGCAGGTTTCCCTTAGAGAAACTCGCATGTCATACGCGGGTTTCCAGTATCAATAGTCACATACACATCCATTCGACATTAAAAAATACAAATCATGATTAATGGATATTAGTTGAGCCCTAATCATTAACAGTCTCAACTGTCTTAACCTCAACCATCGAAACCGCTCTATTTCCCAAAGTATAAATAGAGGCCTTGGGGAGGGCATTAATAGAATGAATCTTGGAGACAAAATTTATGCTGGTGGTATATATTCAAAAGTATTTGGATCAACAAAACTCAGAGTCCTTTGGTTTCAGAGGAGTCCTTGTCTCTGGCATTGGGTTGTATACTTATCTCATTCACTTATTGTTAATAAAGAGAATTCTTCTTCCAACTTTGTGTTGAGTCTCTTTCATGTATCATGGTTGATGAATATATTTGATTAAGCACTACATATGTTTTTTATCTAACCTGTTATATATAGATGTATAAGATTGTACTTGGAGAATTTTCTCTTTACAGGTGAAGGAGGTGCATCCTTGAAAGCTTTGGAGAGAAGCAGAGCGAGAGAAGACAAAGCTTGGATCAACTGTCAGTAATCGGGTGAGCCCAACATCTCTTCCTATTTTATTTCTATACTTTAAAGCTGATTTTCTGCAAGTTTTATAAGTAAGTTGGTAACCCTAGCCCTAGGTTACAAGGGTGTTTATTCCTGAACAACAGAACTGGTGATTCCACTGGGGAGCCCAGACTACTGTGGGTTATATTCTATAGATCAATGCCCAATATTTTCCTTGATTCAGTTTTTGGTGTCTTCTCTTGGTTCATGCTTAGAGTGGTGTTTGAATACCTTTAAAAATTTTATACCTGTACACGGGTTGTGCTTGCACACATTCACGTACAGAGGTCGGTGTAAGCAGGTTGCTCTATATCACAGTCGCGTATAGTACGCAGGTTTCCCTTGTACACAGTCACATACAAGCCTGAGCACAAATTTTTTGGGGCAGGGTTTGCTTGTCCCTCTCTCTCTTTAGATTTTTTTTTGCTTAGTGGTCTTTAATTTTAACATTGCACTATAATTTTGATGATCTTGTTAGCCATACTTTGTGCTTCCTAGTAAGCCCTTTAGTTTTTATTGCTTGGATGGTATTTCTTTTAGCAACTTGAAGTGGATTTTCCTGTTGGGGGAGAGTTTCGAGTGCTGGTTTTCTGAATCAGTGATCAGGGTTCTAGACACCATTTTTATCCTTTTCTATCTCTGGATAGGGTTGGTTTGTCACTTGCCTTTGTTTGATTTCAGTGATTTCCATTCATTGTGTCTTCCCAAGCTAGGTTTTTCCAAGTCTTCCTTAGGTGGCTGATCTTTGTTTTTATGAATTTGCTTTGCTTCATTTCACTTACTTTATACAGTTAATTTATTCAAGCATACTCAAGAATTGTGCATTTAGGTGCATAGTAGTTGTCTATTTGCTTTGCTTACATTACTTGCTTGCATTAGTTGATAGGCCGTTTTTTCTTTTGCATTTATAAAAGAAAAATAAAAAACACATGTTTGCTTTATATGCATGTAGATTAGTTTTTTAGTCTAGATTGCATGGCATATCATTGTTTTTTGAAAAAATAAAAAAGAAATTGTTCTTTTGTGGCTTTCAAGTTTCTATTTGTAAAAGGAAAGATAATAGTTTTTTCTTTTTACATTTCATTTCTCTTTGCTTGGTCATTTTCTTTCAACTTTGAGTCAAAATACCACATAAGTTTCACGCCATTTAACCCCTGACTAAAAATAGCCCTTAAAATAAAGAATATAATTTAAAAATTATTAGTAAGTTTTATTTTGTAGGGTCATACACCAACTAGCTTAGGCTAGACTTGTGGATTAGGGAGTTTCAACTCTCCACAAGTGTTAAAATTTCAGACATAGTTGGCCAATCACTAGGTAAACCCTTTTCTACGTTGATTGTATCTAGGAAGCTCCTCTCAAATGGGAGTTAAGAAAGAGGCCGCGTGGATACTTGGACTGAGGAGATAACCCTCTGATTCCTTGTCAAAGCGTAGAACAAGTTTTTTGCACATCTGGGGATTTTGTATTAGACAGGGTTTCGGGCTTTGCTACCCTGCCCATGTGTACAAAACAGGATTGTGATTGTCCCCCCAGACTGTCAATATAGTTAAGGTAGCCTTTATTCTCTTTGACATCTAGGGCTCATACACAGGTACACCAGAAGGCTATTTCTGGTTGACCTTGGACGGGCTTGGAAGGTAACCTCGATAGAAGGTGTGGGAGGGCCGTGGGTGATTCATTTGCTTGTGCCTAAGAACATCTACATGGATTCCAAGTAACTATATATCATATTTATTTTGGAAAGTGTACCTTATACCTGTTTGTCTATTTGGCTTTAGGAATTTTTGAGTGAGTGCTGTGTGGTTTGTCTGTACTTAATCTGCCTTCAGGTGTGTGCTTGGTACTTTTGGTTTCTTGTTGACCTCAGACTTTGTATCCTTGTTTGAAACTATGTCTAACACCCCTTTGAACACCAACAAAGAGATCCCCATGATGGGAACTCCTTGTACTATTCCTCTCACAGGGAATGTTGGTGTTCCCTTGATGGCCACCCTGAATCTACCTGGATTCACCCTAGGGCTACTGATGTGGTTATTTTCCACCCCAACCATCCTAAATTCTCCTAATGATTCTCAAGTAAGATCCTTATATCAAGGGCATAAAAACACTACTTCCCCTTTACCTATAGTTGATTCTCCTCCTCCTTCTACCTCATGCGGTGAAAGTGTTGATACTAGTAACCGACAGTCTAAAAGGAGTAAAAGAAGGAGGAATAGGAAGAAGGCATATAAGCAAGGGGGCACCCGTTCAACCTCTACAAGTCAAGTTGAACCTCACCACCCAGCCTCTGTATTTCATGCTGGGGGCACCCATCCAACCTCTACAGGTCATGTTGGATCTAAGCACTCAACCTCTGCAAGTCAAGTTGATCTTCACCATCCAGACTCTGTTGATCATGCTAGTGGGATCCTTCCAACCTTTCTAGGTCACGTCAGATCCAGTCACTCATCCTCTGCAGTTCATGTTGAGGGAACCCATTTAACCTCTTATGTTCAAGTTGAACCTCCCCATCCAACCTCTACAAGTAATGTTGGATCCATCCACCTAGCCTCTGAAGTTCATGTTGGGGGCACACACTCACCTACTGCAAAGCATTTTGATCCTAACCATTCATCCTCTACAGGTTATGCTATTGGTGCTCATCCAACCTCTGCAAGTCATGTTGGACCCAATATATTAGCCTATGCAAGTCATGCTGGGGGCAATCTCTCAGCCTCTGTGGTTCATGCTGAAGACAATCTGTCAACCATTGCGAGTCATGTTGACACTGTTGAAAAGACTACCCGTTCAAAACACAAGCCCAAGTTTCCTTGTAATATTTGTGAGGCAGACCACCTTACTTATAAATGCACTTCTATCACAGAGGTGTGAAGAGTTTGGTTTCATGGTCATCCCATTTTTGAACATTCTAAAGTTTTTCAACAACCAACCTCTCTTAGTTAGGTTGGACCTAGTCACCTAGTCTCTGGTGGTCATGCTGGGGGAAAAATCTCAGCCTCTGTAGCTCATGCTAAGAGAAAACAATCAACCACTACTAGTCATGTTGACACCGTTGAGAAAACTATTTGTTTGAATTGCAAACTTACACTCCCTTGTAAGCTATGCGAGGGAGATCATCTTACTCACCAGTGCCCTGCTATCGCAGAGGTGTGAAGAGTGTGGTCTGAGACTCAAGATTTTCCTTCTCTTGAAAAACCTATAGTTTCTCAACAACCTACTCAACCTTTGGTTGATCAAGTGGTCGAACAAATCTCATCTTTGGTCTATCCCACTCTTCTTTCAGAGAGTGATGCTGATGTGATTGAACCAATGTCATATTTGGTCAATCCCACTCTCCCTTCAGAGAGTGACTTTCATGAAGTGATTGAATCGATTCCATTGTCGATCAATCCCACTCTTATTTTGGAGAGTGAAGTTTCTTTTAGTCACATTTTATTTACTTCTAGTTCAGAACTTACTGAATAGAGGGGCACTGAACTAGTTTCGTATCAACCCCCACCAAGCTCTCAGATTGCTTCCTTTGATTGGGATAGCCTAGTTGAGCCGCGCCTTCCTTCTAATGCAACTTTCTAGATAAAGGTCAAAGTTGAACCATACACAATTGCTTGTTGTATTGTTGATGAAGGATCCTCATTTAGTATTTTGTCTTCTCATGCTTGGTGAGGCATGGGATCTCCCAGCCTTGTGTCGACTGCTAGTCAGTTACTGGCGTTTGATAGAAGAACTTTTATAGCCTTGGGAATTGTTTCTCAAACACCTGTTACTTTTTGTGGGAAGACTGTCTTAGTTGACTTCATGGTGATAGAAGACCCCTTGGAATTCAATATGATCCTTGGACGTGATTATGTCTATGCCATGCAAGCTGTGGTGTCAACATTATTTCATGTGATGTACTTTAATCATGGTGAAGAAATTGTCACTATCGATCAGTTGGATTTTCTTGATCTGTCTCCTGACCCAACTAGAGACCAGGTCTTTCATTTTTCGATTCCTAGTGTTTCTATAGACACTGCCCTACGACAGGTGAGCTATGTGGCCTCATGTCCTTTGCGTTCAATTGCTACTAAGAAGAAGCCTCTATTTTCATGCTTACCTTCTCAAGACTTGGTCTTAGTAGTTGACTAGGTGAGCCATCCTATACAGATTGTGGAGTCTGCTCTCCACTCTATTGATCCATTTGAATGTTTAGACATGTGTCCTATCTCGGATGATCTCCTTCCTTCAGATGAACTATTCCTAGAGACCTTTATACAGTCTGACCTTCTTATGGATGTCAGTTCAGTTGTGCCTAAGTCTAACTCTAACTTGCTTAATAAGATTTATCTTTCTATTAATTGATCTCCTTCTATTGGTCTTGTTGATTCTTCGAACTCTCCCATTGATCAGCAAGTCAGTGATCCTAATGAGTTTGATTTTTTTTATGAATTTTTCAACTTCTATGATACTAAGTTTGTTCGTGTAGACTCTATCTCCCTTGTTGATTTTTGCTCTCCTTTTAAGATTGATCTTACTGATTATCAACCCTCAAGCCTTGGTTCTATAGAATATTATTCAGTTGATTCTGCCTTGACTTTACATTTTATAGAAGATAGCAAATTCGCATGTGTTTTTGCCAAAGTGACCCGCATCGGATCGTTTCTTCTGAATATGATTCTGATGTTGTTGTTTCTTGGAGACAGGATTTGTAGTTGGATTCAAAACTATTTACTGGGCTCGCCTTGTTGTTCAACCCGTAAATGCACTTACATGTGCCATGCTCATGCTTATGAGCCTAATGCCAGCTTCCACGCTTTTAGCTCATTGTATAAGCCCTCATATTTGTTCTCATCATTGCTCAACCTTGTATCATTTTGCCTTTGCAACTTGACACCCTTAACCTTGAAGAGACATTCCTCGAGTGTCCTTATCTTGCTCATTTTCCTTGCATTATGCATAGGTTTGTTCCTTGCGCTTGGAACTAGTTTCAACTGCCTATGACACTCGTCTCCTCGCATTTAGAGCATTCTTTCTCCTTTCCTTCGAGCTCATTAAAAACAGTAAGGAGGCCGCAAGTTGACTTTTCCGGACTCGTTAAAACTTCATGGGAAATATATTGAGTTTATTTAGGCCCATGTCTGACTCCTCAAAATAGACTTGACTACCAAGTAAACTTGTCCGTTCAGGATCGTTAAGAATATGTTAATGGGCATCCACATTGGTGGTAGGTTATCACTTTCTCGAACCATGTGGAATAATATGAGAAAGGAACACTCTCTTTTCTTTGGAATTGAGAAGAGTATTCTCAGGCATAGTTTTATCACTTTTCTGGACCTGAGGGACAAAACTTACAGAAAAGGAACCCTCGGTATGAGCTTAGTTTTCTCTTTTTCGTGCTCTGGACCTAAACATGAAAAATATTTCAATTGTACTTTATGTCTTTGTCATGCTCGTTAAACCATAAAGAACAAAGCATCGAGTTTAATGTTGTAAGCCCCATTTCTCGTAATCAAATGGATATTTCCGAGTGATCTTGCCTTCCTTCACACTCGTAAAACTTAGGCTATATGTTTCTTTTGAAGGAGCGTTGGGTAGGTAGTAATTTAACCTTTTTTGGACCTTCCTGACTAAGTACGAAAAAGGTGCACCTTACTTCTTTTGGGGTTTGTTTTACACTTTTTCGGCCTCAAGAAACTAAATTGGATGAAAAAGGACCCCCCTGGAGTCTTCTTTGGAGTTTTCAGACTCTATAAACTATGAAAACACCATCAAGCATGTACTAGTTCAGGCTCATAAAATCCATGAATCAATGACACTATAAATCATTATTCCCTCTTCTCTTCAAGCTTGTCAAAAAATGAAGAGAGATCCGAGTTGACTTTCCTATACTCATTAAAATTTAACAGGGAAGGTAAGAAAGAAGTTTTCTTTTGATTCTCAATTAGTGGCAGCATGCCATCCTTGAACAAAGCACTCTCTATTTTTTTCGATACCCATGTCTCAATGTTCACTTTTAGTTAAGCTATTACTTTGAGTTTCTTACTCCTCCTCTTGTCAGTTCTACCTAGGGAATCTGATCATGTCTCCTACATGACATATAAGTTTAGTTGTTCTATTTGTAAAGGTAAAAAGCTGACTTGGGTCATCTCTATGTTGTGCTCATTTTTCAAGGACTTAACCCTGTGTCTAATTTATACCCTAATTCCATCATTGTCATATCTCTTACTACTTATGTCTCCCTTCCTTTACCAAATTCCTAGTCACTCTTGTGATCTATTGGAGGATCTATTGGCTTCCTTATCATGGTATGGTTTTGCATCAGCACTTCCTGACGATGAAGACCTAGAGTTTTGATGATTGTACCACATGATTCACTTTCATTATTGGTGAATTCCTTTGCTTCAGTTGTTGATTATCACCTATTGATTAACAATCTGTTGAATCTGCTCCATGTTCGACTTCAATTCACATGGCTTGGATTGTACTATTTCTTTGGGATTTTTTTATGAAGACCTTAGTTTCACATTCATGGAGTAAGTTGTGCAAGATTATGTTGTGGTTACATACACAGCTTCCATATTTTTGAAGACTCATCATTATTGTATATTGTTCCTTCGATCCACCTTTGTAATACATGTGGTCTTGTACCCGTACTATATGATGTACTCAAATATTGTAAAGAAGCTAGTGTTCCAGTATATTGAACATAGAATCCTTAGATATGAATTTGTATATGACATTATTATGTATTTGTTTCAGGTGCTACCTCTACTCCATTGGACTTCTGAGTTCTCCAAAGATAATGATTATAATGTATTTAAGCCATCGCTTCCCTCTGACCTCACACATTAGGGGGCATCTGTTATCAATCCAAATAGCACTTCTCTGTTTGAGTGCTGACATTTCATTATGTTGGCACACAAAAGGACATTTCAGGATTGAAGTTTTCCTAAACACTATAGATGGGCATGACATGAAATGCATTTACCCTTCAACCAGCTTGCCATTTTATTTTTCTATGTGTTGATTGATGTACACAACTATCTACATTGAAAATCATGTACATACACGACTATCCTCATTGACAACTTGCGTACTGTACGTGACTATTCCCATTTCAACCCGTGTATAGATGTATACATGGGTTTCCCTTAGAGAAAATCACGTGTCATACGCAGGTTTCCAGTATCAATAGTCACGTACACATCCATTCGACATTAAAAAAAATAAATCACGATTAATGGAGATTAGTTGATCCCTAATTAGTAACCATATCAAATGTCTCAACCTCCTCAACCATCGAAACCGCTCTATTTCCCAAAGTATAAATAGAGGCCTTGGGGAGGGAATTAATAGAATGAATCTTGGAGAGAAAAGCTATGCTGGTGGTATATCTTTAGAAGTCTTTGGAGCAGAAAAACTCAGAGTCCTTTGGTTGCATAGGAGTCCTTGTCTCAGGCATTGGGTTGTATACTTATCTCATTCACTGATTGTTAATAAAGATATCTCTTCTTCCAACTTTGTGTTGAGTCTCTTTCATGGATCATGGTTGATGAATATATTTGATTAAGCTCTATATATTTTGTTTATATAACCTGTTATATATACATGTATAATATTGTACTTGGATAATTTTCTCTTTGCAGGTGAAGGAGGTGCATCCCTGAAAGCTTTGGAGAGAAGCAGAGTGGGAGAAGACAAAGCTTGGATCAACTGTCGGTAATTGGGTGATTCTAACATCTCTTCATATTTCCTTTATATACTTTAAAGCTGATTGTCTGCAAGTTTTAGAAGTACGTTGGTAACTCCAGACCCTAGGTTACAAGGGTGTTTATTCCTGAACAACAAATTACCATATCTTGTACTATCATGATGTTGAAGCAACTAGTTGAGTCTTTTACAGAAAATATTTCCATGGATATTCAGATGTAGAGGATATAATTCATAAAAATTAAGAAATAATTGGATAAATGGGCATTATATATTAAGGATGTTGATTTCAAGGAGTGGTATTCGCAGGTGCAGGTGAATAAAAGACATGAGGAATAAATTTCACTACTGAAGAGCTGTGTTGATCAAATCGAGACACAACAACAATTCATTATAAACCATTTGAAGCATGCTCAAATTATTCTATACCATTAGGATTTGTCAAGTAAGACAAACCATCCTAATACAGATCTGATCTTGTCATTACGAAAACCTAATGAGAAAAATTTCCACCAATGCTCCTCTTTTTTCATTTTTGTAATCAAATTTTGTAGGTTGTAGCCATTAAACATTATGATGTATATAATGTTGTCAATGTTTTATCTTTTGTGATAGAGACTCCTTTCGTAATACTCTTGAATATATGTATCTTTTAATTTTGTAATGGAAACATTTTGAATATAATATATTAAAGTACTCTAGCAGATTTTAAGTTCGCACAAATTGTGTTCTGAAAGTCATTCTGAATTTTATAGACCAAATGCTCTTAAATGAATGGCTTCAATATTTTTTGTTTATATCAATGTTGATGTGTGGATTTTAGATTCACTATTAGTAACTTTTGTTCTTTTTCACACTTGTTCTGCGACTTCTTCCATTTTTGAATTTATAAGTAATTACTTCCATGCCTTCAATCACTATTAAATCCTCTACTTGCTTTTGCTGCATGAGTTCTTCCTATCCTCCTATCATTTTTGTTGTTCTTGTGTTTATGATATTGTATCTTGTCCTCTGCCTATGTCTAGAGTTGGAATTGAACCTTGAATTATGCCGAACAATGTTTCTACTTCCCTTGTATCTTCTGAAAGTCTATTATAGTTGCTTTCTATGCACAACTCTTTCTATGAATTGTCTTTTTTTCTTGATTGCATAATATGTCCTTTCTCCATTTGTTGTATTATGATATTTCCTTTATCTCCTGTTATATGTTTAGAAAACCCATCATTAATATGCTTGTGAGCCTTATGAAAAACCATATTTCATTCTTCTTGGCATTTTTATTTGGTCCTTTTCTGCCAAAATTTTGCGTGGTCTCTCTTGGTGAAGTAAACTTCGGTTTTATCCTGGTTCATAGTTACTGTCTTATTTTTGCATCCTCAAGATTTATGACCATATTTGTGACGTTAATAGCGTTCAATGTCCTACTCCAAAAGGCTAAATGTACTGCAACTTCTATTATAATTTTTGGCTCCTTTGTTCATATTTTCAAATTTGATGTTCTTGAAAGGGATTCTATTTTCCTCAAAATTATTGTTTTCCAAAGCTCTGCAATTTCTAGTATTATTACCAAAATTATAACAAAAATGACAATGCCCCCAAAAGATAGTTTGATACTTGGAAGTGAGCGGTCTTCTCGAAGGTGTAACTTCTTTGCTGACATAGGAATATTGTTGGTCACTCTTTCTATTGTCTTTCTCTTTGACGAGAATCTAAGTACATATGCAAATCTCCTTGTACCTGCTTCATGCGTATTATTAATTGGACTTGAATCCTTATCATCATTTTCAGGTTCATCTTCCATCCTATACCTATCTAAACTTGATATTTGATTGTTGATTATTTCATCCAACACCCTAGAGCTTACACCAAAATATTGTTCATAGTCTAAGTGAGTTATTACATTTTGTAGCTCCCTCCTTAAGGTAATACATTCCTTCTCCAATTACTCACATTTTTTTTCTTTCTCTTCCAAATTTCTTGTCAGATCCTCTTCTAGTCCCTTGACTTTTTCTACCTCTTCTTCATAATTTAGTAGTTGGTCCTTTAAATACTTATTCTTCTTTCTTAATGTTTTAAAATATTCTTAAGTACTTATAAGTTCTCCTTCAAAGTCTTCTTCAATTCTTGATTCATATTCAATGTTTTCATTTTCATATTCTTCTTCCATTTCCATAAAGAGCACTTTTCTTTCATCATCACAACTGTCATCTTCATATGCTGATCTGCTATCCTCTTTGGACTATATACTATTCCTTCATTTTTGAAACCTTTTATTTTCAATTATTCTTCCTCCATGCATATTTTTTATTTTCTTCATGGCCCTCCTCATCATCACTATCTATATTTTATTTATAAGGACATTTGGAGGAAAAATGACCTGTTTTACCACATTCAAAACATTTGAAAGGAATCTTACCTTTGTACTTTCCATGAACTTTTTGAAGTTTCTTCACAAATTTAACTTATTGAAGATTAGATTAATCATAACAATTCTTGTTGCAATCATGCTTGCTTCCTTTTGTCTTCTTGGAGGCCTTGAATGATGCTTCCATTCTTGATGGATTTTCCTTTTCATTCCTCATTTATTAGGAAGTGAGGATGTCATGTATCTCATCGATTGTAACTTTGTTAAGGTTCTTTACATCTTCTAGGACTAATAATTTAGAGTCAAATATCATGGGTAGAGATCTCATCACATTTTGTACAAAAACTTATTAAAGAACTATGTCTCCTATACCTCCGAGAGAATTGATTGTTTCATATATGTGCATAAAATAGGATGATATGTTCTCATCTTGCTTCATATTTAGGCTCTCAAATTGACCTCTATAGGTTTTTAGCTTTTCCTTTTTAACTTTGTCATCTCCTTTGTGAATACTCTAAAGTTTGTCCCATATTTCTTTTGTTGAGATACATTGCATGAACTTTATGAATTTTGAGTTTGCAATCCCACTTATTATTTCATTTTTGGCTTTAGCATTGCATTCATACAAATTCTTGTCAACAAGATCAGTTGGAGGAGTGTTTAAAACTTTATAACCATTTACAATTTCCAACCAAATATCAGTTCCAAGTGACTATATGAAGGCCTCCATCCTTATACTCCAGAATGCATAATTAGACACATCAATTGTGGTGCTCAATTTGTTGATAGCCTTTAATGTTTATCCATTTTTGCATATAAATATTGATTGCGCTATGATATTTCTTCTAGTGGTTAAAAATATTTGAAGGAAAATTGCTTTGATACCAATTGTTGGACCCCAGGTGATACTAAGAGGGGTGTTTGCATCAGTATCATGCAAATTTTATACTTTCAAACACTTGTTATGCCATGCAATATTTCGTTAACATATAAACCAATTTGTCATAAGCAATTTACAATACAAATAAATTTGCACAAAGATTATATAAAGAAATATTATATATCTATATATAAACTTGTAATTACAACATATGTTGGGAGACACCAATATCCAAGTGTGAGCATGAATTCACTGAATTTGCGGACACCAATCAAACATGAAGACCAATTCCTTGCAAGAAACCACTTGTTGTTTATAGACACCAACCTGTGAGGTCACCAATCCTCTTATGATCACCAACTCATCTCAGCAAGCACCTACTTGTGCATACAAGCACCAGCTTGATTTGTTAGGAACCAACCTGAGGGAGACACCAATATTTTGTCCTTGCCACTTCCTACCTCCTAGAAATAGATTTGTTGATTAATACCGTGATCACAATCCACTTTACGTTCTCTTATCTACTTTCTCTATTCTAGGAATTGTCGAACATGCAGTTCTCCACACTTCCAACTCGTTTTGCACAATCATTATTGGTATCCTTCAGTATAGATGCTCATTTCTCAAATTCTCCTTGGGATCTCCTCGCAAATACTTCTTACATATCTATGCAACTGCTCCTTATGTGTGGTTGTTCCTTGTATACATGTGCGACTGTGCAACTACTCCATGTATTTCAACATGTCTTGTTTCTCACACACCTTCTCAAGTCACGCTACCATTGATTCTTCTGATCATTTCATCTTATCTACAAAACTTTCCAATTCAAAATATTATTGCATTTGCAAATACAAGTTTGCCTTAATACACATCAATATTATTCTTATTTATACTTATCTTTTTCAATTGATTTGTCCACAAGTTGTGGTTCCTTCAAGTTGGTGATACCCCTTCTTCCTTTCAATTTCAGTTAGACTTACCACCTCTCATTCTTTCATTAGCATGCATCTTTATATATTTTCAATAATTCAACCACATGGGTTTTGCGCACTAGAGTCCCATGACTTGGTGGGTTTTGTGCATAGGGTTCCATTCCTTGGTGATATTTGTACACTAGAGTTCCACTAATTGATTACACACATATTTTCTATATATTGGCATCATTACTTCAATGCCATCACCAACTTCAATTATCTCTTTGACATCAGTGACAAGATTAAGTTCAACAATCATTAACACTTCAATGCCATCACTAGGTTAAACTGTCTCTTTGACATCAATGAAAAAACCAAGTTCAACAAAATGAGGAAGTTCTCCTCTTATTTATATTATTCTTAAATCATTTTCTGAGATGACCTAACATTGTTCAATATCCTGGCAGGTCCAACTGGAAATTTTGGTTGGGTTGGATTTAAAAATCCTTTTGTATATCCTCGTTCCTATAGAGTTAGAGTGAGTTTCATATACAATTGGAAATTTATCATAATAAGCTATTTAAAGATGTTATATTCCAATTTGATCTAGATATCTATAGTAAAAAATCCTTCAAAGATATGGTATACAAATTGAGCATCAAAATCCTAAAACAATATTTCCAAAAGTCTCCATCTTGCTATCTTTATCTTGGACATCTTTAGTCTCCTTTTTCCTTTGACATTAATGAAATGATAGTTCCAACATTCTATCCTCCCTATACATTGACCTCTATCCTCTCATTTATTGACCTATAACACATGTCCACATCATATGTAAATGAAAACATGGAATTCAAAATAACTAAAGAATTTAAAACTAAATTCAAAAATTAAAATAAACTTATAAAAATAGAATTAAAAAGAATAAAATTTGTAAACCATTAATACCTATCCACCCATAATGTTACTAGATTTGATTTCCTGAATTTTTTTTAATTAATTAAAACATTTGATGTATAAAATAAACTAAATTAAGTAACACTCTAAATCATAACTAAAAAGTCTAAAGCATGCTTGCATTTTCTTGTCACCGGATGGAATATCTTAAAAAGAAAGAACCTATTAGAACTTATGAACACAACAATTTTCAATTTTAGAATATGTGTTCACATTAATGAGGAGATACATAAATTAGCTCAAATTAATGTTGAAAAACATCGAGAAATACATTTAAAACATAAATATAGATATTAAATCAAACATACCTCTCTATGTCCTTCTAAATTTACACTAGAAGAGACTATAAAATCATGTTCATTCATCAATATAGAAAGCTACAATCAGTGAAAATTTAAAACATTCATTGTTATATCTCGAAACTTTCAAAGCCATGTTAGATCTACTAATAAAAAGTTATCATAACGAATGAAACAATTATCAATTAAATATAAACACAAGCCTCTCCTATGCTTTCTGTCTCATGATATAGGAGGTAAAACCGTCCATTGCGACATATATTGGAATAATCCCTAACATATTCAAGGCCCATAGACTCTACCTCAACATATGTTCTATAAACAATACTTTGATGAAACTAACTCATTCCCTCTCTCAAATCATCCCAACATCATTTCCTACAAGCCTTGATGTTAAACCATGTTATACCAATCTAATATGTAGCCTCCATATTGTTGGTTTATCCAACAATATTGAGAGGGGGGTGAATCAGTATTGTTAGTTTTTATTTTAAAATACACAAAATAAACAATCAAAATAGATTTTATCATGGAAACCTCAAAACATAAAACCACTAACACAAACTCATTAATAAGATGAATTTACAAAATTGTTTATCTACTGCAACAGAAAGGATTTAGATACACCCTATATTTTTCCTACAAATACAGACTAGGATGATACAACACCCCTATGGTTTTTATGCATGCTTCAATAGACAAGGATGCTATGACACCCTGTTCTCCAACTATGACTGGAAGGAGGCTACGACTCCCTACATACTTGTGGCCTACCCTAGCACCACCCTGCCACCCTAGACTGATGTTCTCAATATTTTAGAACAGTTGAAAACTATTCACCTTGGACTCTATCAGACTTACTAACAGACACACCTTCTTCTTTACACATTCATTCAATAAATACCTTTTACCTATTACCTTCCAACGCATCTCTCCATAGATGCATTCTTTCACTTTGGATCGTGACTGTTTACTTACAGACATACCTCTTCATTATCTACCCATTCAACATTTGCATCATTTCATCATTAATTTTTATCAAATGTACTGTTTCATTTTTCTCACAGCCCAGAGTTCATTTCCGCAACTCTATTTATCGTTTTCTGATGCTTCTACAATCTTCTTCTCCAGATACATTATGGACCATTGATCTTATGCCCGAATCTCTCTGGACCATTGATCTACTCTAATGATTTCCTTTTGGAATTGTATTTCCGCACCAAGTTCCTGTTTCGATGATTCCCCGCCATTGATATTCATTGGGCTTCTCCATGAGCGTCAATATTCATATTGTGGGATACGGGATGTAACATTTCCCAACATCATATCTCACCTTTCCGCAAAATTCTTTCCACACTTCTTTTTCTGAACCGTTAATCTATTTTAGCGAAACTAATTTCAGCCATCCGATCTCTCTAGATTGCGGGATGCGGGATGCGAGATGTAACCTTTCCCAAAATCATATCTCAACTTTCCACAATTCTCTTTCTACATTTTTCTTCTGCACCATCCATCAAATTTGGCGAAACTAATATTATCCTTCCGATCTTGATCTTTTGTGTAACTTCATCCTCCCACCTATCTTTTACAGAATTGGTCCTCAATCGTTGGATCTCATGCGGGATGATTCCTAACCATCGATTTCATATCAAATTCGAATCTCATTACTTTGCATATCTGCACAATTTCTTTGTGGAAATCCTCCGCAGCTGTTTCTAAGAGTTTTGTTATTCATACTGCATCTCTACTTCCACCTAAAATCTTGTTCTTTGTTTTATTTACCATTGTTTACATCATACTATCGACACTATCTTGGAAGTATTCAGATTAGTCATCATCTCATATGTGTCATGCCACATTCTCAACTATTCCATGCCATTCCATCACTACCTTAGTCCTTCACCAATTTTTTCCTACCATCCTACCCACTGGTTATTCCTCTGTCATTATGAACACCTTTGACATCAATGATAGCTAAATACTCAACAATCTCCCCCTTTGGCATTGATGGCAAGATCTAACCATTCTCTCTCTTTGACAACAATGACAAAGGAATATTTCTGTCTAATAGCTCCCCTATCATTATTTCTCCCTTTGAGATTGAGCTTTCTCCTCTTAGTAATTTTGTAATGGAATTACTCCAATTTTCTATCTAATACTCTCAAAGGATTCCTTAGGTAGTATTTTGGTGAAAATGTCAGCAATATTTTATTTTGTGTCAATGTATTCTAATTTGATATATTTTTGAGATACCCATTATGTTAGATAGTGATACTTGATTGGTATATGTTTTTTCTTAGAATGAATGATAGGATTTTTAGACTTATTTATAGTACTAGTGTTATCACAGTTGATCACTATTGGATTTTCATATTTTATAAGTAGATATTCTAGGGTTTGTCTCATCCAAATAACCTAAGTGCAACATGAGGCAGTAGCAATATATTCTGATTCTGCTGTAGAGAGTGAAATGGACGATTTGTTTTTACTTTACCATGATACTAAACAATTTCCTAGAAAAAATGATGCTCCACTAGTAATTTTTCGATCGTCAACACTTCTTTCCCAATCTGCATCTATAAACGCCTTCAAGGTAAATTCTTGTCCTTTTGGATACCATAAACCATAATCCATAGTACCTTTTAGATATTTGAAAATCCTTTTAACTATGGTTACATGTGTTTCTTTAAGAACTGACTAGAATCTAGCCACCAATCCAATAGCTTGCATCACATCCGGTCTTGTGGCTATCACATATAGCATATTGCCAATCATGGATCTAAACATGGTATGATCTACTTCCAGAGATTCATCATCCTTACTTAGCTTGAAACCAATGACCATAGGAGTACCAATAGGTTTGGAATCTTTCGTTTTAAACTTTTTCAACATATCTTTGATGTACTCAGTTTGAGAGATGAAAATTCCTTCGTCTGTTTGGTAGAGTTGCAATCCCAAGAAGAATGTCAATTCTCCCAACATTGAAATTTTTTATTCTTTATTCATTTCAGAGGCAAATTCTACACTTAGGATTTGAATATTTCGTCCAAAAATGATACCATCCACATAGACAACAACAATGATCATATTTTTATCGTTCATTTTTAGATATAGATTAGTTTCAGTGACTCCTCTTTTAAAACCTTGTTGTTTCAAGTAACTATCTAGTCTTGAAAACAATGCTCTTGGAGCTTGTTTGAGATCATAGAGTTCCCTTTTCATTTTACAAATGTAACCTTTTTTTTCAGACAAGATAAACCCTTTAGGTTGTTCAATATACACTTCTTCTTCTAGTTTTCCATTCAGGAATGTAGACTTGACATCCATTTGATATACTTTGAAGTTTTTATGGAATGACAATGCTAAAAATATTCTAATTGCTTCAAGTCAAGCTACATGACCATATGTTTCTTTAAAATAAATACCTTCCACTTGGGAATACCCCTTACAGACTAGTCTTGCTTTGTTCCTTATTACTTGTCCATCTTAATTGAGCTTGTTTTTGAAAATCCATTTGGTTCCTACAATGTTCTTATCTTCAAGTCTTGGGACAAGTTCTCAGGTCTCATTATTCTTAATCTGATCTAGTTCTTCATCCATGGCTTTGACCCATTCATCACTTTTTCTAGCTTCTGTAAAGTTCTTGGGTTCTACTATTGATAGTATGGCTTGTTCCACATCTGGTAGTTGTCTTCATGTTTTAACTCCAGCATTTTTATCACCCATGATCTATGACTCCAGATGATCCTTTTGTACCCTTCTAGAATGTGTTTTAGTGTCATGTCTAGGGAATTATTCATCATATTCATGTGCATCTTCCTTCTCTTTGTCGTCTTCTTCATTATGAATGCTCTCATCCTTTTGCAAATCTTTTATTTCATCATCACTTGTATTTTCAACACTGTCCAGTTTTTTCTCTTTCCTTGGTTTTCTTTAATCTACTTTCACATCAGCACTTTCTACAGTTTTATGTAACCTTTTATTGTAACACATGTATGCATTTTTGGTGGATGAGTATCCTAAAAATATTCCATCATCAGTCTTGGAGTCGAACTTTCCAAGGTCATCCTCATTTCTTTTAATGTAACAGTTAATGCCAAACACCTTAAAATATTTGACAGAGGCTAGTCTTACATACCATAATTTGTAAGGGGTCTTATCCTTATTCAGTTTGAGTTGTCCTCTATTAAGTGTATAGACAACTGTGTATACAGCTTCTCTCCAAAATGAATCTGACAATGTTTCTTCATTTGGCATAGTTCTGGAAGCTTCTTGGACTGTTTTGTTTTTCCTTTCAACAACCCCATTCTGTTGATGAGTTTTTGCAGCTAAAAGTGCCTCTTAATCCCATGAACTTCATAGAACTCATTGAATTCATTTGAGGTAAATTCTACCCCATTATCTGATCTAAGACACTTGATTTTACTGCCAAACTCATTTTCAGCCATTGTCTTGAAGATTTTAAAATTTTCAAACGCTTCTGATTTTTCCTTGAGAAATGCCACCTAGGTCATCCTTCTGTAATCATCAATGAGCAACATGAAATAGTGACCTCCTTGGAGTGTTTTAGTTCTGGTTGGGTCATAAAGATATGTGTGTATTATTTCCAAAGGGTGTGAGGTCATATGTTCTTTTATTTTGAAACTGACTCTGGTTTGTTTCCCATGTTGACAATGTCTGCACACAGAGTTTAGAGGAACTATAATTTTAGGTAGATCTCTTACAGCTTCCTTCGTGCTTATTTTGGAAAAATTGTCAAAACTTAAATGTCCCAACCTTCTATTTCATAACCAACTTTAATATACCATACTTAAGTAACCTTGGTTTCCATTTTCCAATATGTATACATTGTTTGTATTTCTCATAGCAATGCCAACTACCTTTCCTGATTTCTTATTCATGATTTTACATTTTTCTGAGTCGAAGATGCAAATGTGTCCTTGGTGGCATGTTTGACTTACATTGAGAGTATTTTTCTTGAGGTTTTCAACTAGCAAAACATTTTTTTCTTTGATCCTGCTGCTGACAACAACTGTCCCTTTGCCGATTATTTTGGAGGACACACTGTCTCGAAAAGTGACTTTTCCCTTATTATGTTTTAGCGTTATGAATTTTTTTGGGTCACTAGTCATATGTTTTGAACAACCACTATCCAAGTTCCAATAGTTTTTGCTTTCAGTTGCACATAAGGCAATCATGGAAGTTTCCTTTTCTTCCTTTTATCTCCAATATCTTTCTTGTTTGGTGTGCCAAGATTTGATTGCAACAGTATTTCTTGTAGGAGTCTTCATCTTACAATCTCTGCCATATGTCCATGGTTATTACACTTATAACATTCTATGTCATATTTTTGGAGTAGTGTAAAAATATTCTTATTTACCTTCGACTTGTTACTTGTTGACTTCTTCTTGTATTCATAAACCTTTATTTCAATTCTACACTTTAAGGATTTATGACCAAAATTATTACAAGCAAAATAGTGACCTAAAAGGATCTGTAGATATCTGTTTGGTCTCTTGGGTGCTAGATTATTTCTATTTTTATCTTATGAGCTTAATTCAACTTTCTTGCCTCTTTCCTTTTTAGCTGGAGTCTTTAGTATTTCAGCATAGATTTTCTTACTTACTTCTTGATTTGAGATAGGAAAATTCTCTGGCTTCTTTCCTTTAACGAACCCCAAACCAGACCTATCACCTGATGGTCTTTGGATACTCAGAATGCCATCTAGTATCCTTGAGATATTCTCAAACTTTGATTTGATAGATTCTTCATCAAGATTTCTCTTGAATTGCATGATTTCTTGTGCAAGATTTTCAGACTCTTGTATTATTCTTTTGAGCTATAGGTTTAGGTCCTCCTCAACATTTTTGGCATATAAGAGTTGAGATTCCAACTAACTAATGATAATATTTGACTATCGGTTATTTTTCGTATATTTCTCAAGCTCATCAAGGGCGCTGACAAGTTCATCTCTTACATATACTTCTCCTTCCATGTTTGAGTCACTATTTAAGGCTTGAGTGTCTAAAACCATAAATAAGACTTTGGTTTCTTCAACTTCACTTCCATTTGAATCTTCACTGTCTTCCATGGTGTAAACAATTTTCTTTTGCCCATAGGGTTTTTTTTTGTTTCCTAGTTTACCCATTTTGAATTTCGAAGTTTCCTTTTCTTCATTCTCATATGGTTTAGTGTAGGTGCATTTAGAGGCAAAATGTCCAATTCTTCCACAATTAAAACATTTTAAAGGTAACTTCTCCTTGTAATTTCCAGTCCCTCTCTCAAGTTTAATAATAAAAAGGGATTCCTCATCATTTTAGTTTTCTGATTGATTTTTTATGGAATCTTTAAAAGATGCATCTTTTCTTCAAGATCCATTTTTTCATGTTCACATCTCATACGCAGTGATAATTCCATGTAAATCATCCATTGTTACCTTTTTAAGGTCATCTCATTCTTCTAAGGTGGATACCTTTGGGTCATATCTCATTGGTAATGTTCTTAGTACTTTGCTTACCACTTCTTCTTTTTTTAATTCCCCCCTAAGGCCTTTGATCGCATTAACAACTTCATCTACTCAAAGAAGGTATTCCCCAACATTCTCTTCTTCTTTCATTTTAAGTCTTTCAAACTGACCTCTATAAGTTTGAAGTTTGGGTTCTTTGACCTTATATTCTCCTTCATAGATAATATTCAATTTGTCCCTAGCTTGTTTGGCAGATGTGCACTGCATAACTTTATTAAATACCGAGTTTGTTAAGCCACTTAATATTGTGTTTTGGGATTTCGAATTACCTTCATATTCACCTAGTTCAACTGTGTCCAAAGGGTATTGGATTCTTATATTACGTTCCTTTTATGTTTCTTCCCAAACCTTCCATCCTAGGGACATCAGATGACACTTAATTCTTACACTCCAGTAAACATAATTTTCTTCGATAAATAGTGGAGTTTTGTTGGTGGCTAATCCTTCTTGTTGATCCATTTTGTTTTTTGGATGGCATCTTCTTTCTAATGGTTAAGCTATTGTGAAGGAACCCGCTCTGATACCAATTGTTGGTTTATCTCACAATACTGAGAGGGGGGATGAATTACTATTGTCATTTTTTACTTTAAAGTACAAAAAATACACAATCAACATATATTTTATCATGGAAACCTCAAAAGAGAAAACCACCAACACAAACTCATTAATAATATTGATTTAAAAAAGTGTTTATTTTCTACAAGAGAAAGGATCTAGATACACCCTATATTTTGACTGCAACTACAAACTAGGATGCTACAACACCCTTATGGTTTTTCTACTTGCTTCAACAGATAAGGAAGCTACGACACCCTATTCTCTAGCTACTACTGGAAGGAGGCTATGACCCCCTGTAGACCTATGGACTACCCTAGCACCACCCTACCACCCTAGACTGATGTTCTCGGTATTTTACAATAGTTGAAAACTATTCACCTTGGACTCTATCAGACTTACTAACAGAGACACCTTCTTCTTTACACATTCATTCAATAAATACCTTTTACCTATTACCTGACAATGCATCTCTCCATAGTTTCATTCTTTCACTTTGGATCGTGATTATTTACTTACAGACATACTTGTTCATTATCTACCCATTCAACATTCGCATTATTTCATCGTTAAGTTTCAGCAAACATATCATTTCATTTTTCTCACAGCCCAGATTTCATTTTCCTAGCTTTGTTTATCATTTTCTGATGCTTCCGCAATCTTCTTCTCCAAATACATTCCAGATCATTGATCTTATGCCCAAATCTCTCTAGACCATTGATCTACTCTAACGATTTCCTTTTGAAATCGTATTTATCCACCAATTTCTTGTTTCGATGATTGCCCACCATTGATCTTCATCAGGATTCTCCATGAATGTCAATCTTCAAACTGCGGGATGCAAGATGCAGGATGTAACATATCCCAACATCATATCTTGACTTTTCACAAACTTCTTTTTGCACTTCTTTTTCCAAACTATTTATCTATTTTAGAAAAACTAATTTCAGCTGTCTGAGCTCTCTAGATTGCAGGATGCGGGATGTAACATTTCCCAAAATCGTATCTTGAATTTCCACAATTCCCTTTCCACATTTTTCTTCCACACTGTTGATCTCTTTTGGCGGAATTAATCTTAGCCATCCAATCTTGATCTTTTGCGAAACTTTATCCTCCCACCTATCTTTTGCGGAACTGGTCCTCAGCCATTGGATCTTGTGCAGGATGCTTCTCGACCATTGATTTCAGATCGAATTCGAATCTCATTATGACTTTGTGGATCTGCACTAGTTCTTTGCGAAAATCCTCTGCGGCTGTTTCTAACATTTTTGTTATTCATACTGCATCTCTACTTCCACTCAAAATTCTGTTCTTTGTTTCATTAACCATTATTTACATCATACTGTTGAAGCTATCTTGGAAGTATTCAGATTAGTCATTCATCTCATATGTGTCATGCCACATTCTCAACTATGTCATGCCATGCCATCACTACCTTAGTCCTTCACTAATTTTTTCCTGCCATCATACCGACGGGTTATTCCTTTGTCATTCATGAACACCTTTGACATCAATGACAACTAAATACTCAACACATACCCAATCTTAAGTTGACAACCCTTGTAGGGTGAGATATCAAATGAGGTGGAGGTTGAGGCAAAGTCAGACCTTGAAAGGAGCCTCTTTGATTATACATTCAATCGCTTCCAACCCCATAATATTTGGATGGAAGGTTGGTATAAACTGGCTTCATGTTTTTGAAAATATTTACATAAATAAATATAGAAAAATAAAAAAGGTACCTAATCATTCCATGAAGATCTACAATAGGTTGTGAGAAATCGATGTACACTAGAAAAAATGTGCAATGTGAGGGTGATTGAAATATTGCACTTTCAACAGTTTCCACTTTGGTCCTTTAAAAATTGAACATTTAAATTGCTTGTTGTTTGGTCACCCTCTTCTCCACCTCAAACCACTTGTCAAGACCCATCACCTCTTCCTTCCACCTTCGCATCAATTCAATGAAATCATATGTAGTTGGACCAATAATATGATATACATCAATGAATCTTCCCAAGGAGTGCAAAACAATCTCCAAAATTTGTCTACTCTTAGCAAGGAGATCCAAACTAGCAAGGTCACGCTTCAACTTCTCATTGTGAGATGTACAATGTTGAAGGGTCAATTTATGGACATCGTTTTCCCAAGAATTATCCTTGGGTAGATTTGAGGTACAAGTGTTTATGGGAGTACAACTCACATCTTTTTCAACAGTTACCCTACTTGCTCGACCTTCACTACTTTCCAGATATTTGGTAGCATGTTTATATTCACCCCAAACCCCATAATGTCCCTCTACTGAACCTCAATCATCTATAGACACAAACATAGTAGTGTATACACACACATATTTAACATGTGCATCTACCATTGATGTATATCAGCATAAATAAAATTTACACAAAATTATACAAACAACAGGTGCTCAAGATGATAATTTTTTTTTGAAGTATGATATGGGAGAATCCTCTATGGCCATATCATTATCCCATTTCCACAAATGGTGATCAGATGACCTAAATTGAGAACTCTCATGAGACGATCTATTCAAATATGCCTCTAAAAAGAAAAGAAAAATATTAAACTAAAAATTTTAAGGTTTCGTTCAACCAAAATACCTAAGCATATATTCATAGCTTTACATGTGCATAAATATACATACCTTATTCATGATACATTAGGATGGATTCCCTGGATGAATTCAAAAATATTTGATTGTCAACATCGACACATGGTGATATTAATATCCTTTCCTCAATAGATGTCATCATATCATTGGAGTTCCTTGAACATTTTTTCCTCGAGAGAGAACCAGCCACTTTTCAAGCAATGATCCCTCTCTTTCGATGTACTGAACTTGTCATCTTCTACATAAATATTCACATGACAATATGGGATCATTACATGTAATGTACCATACCCAAAAAATAATCATTAGGGTCCAAATACTTTTGGGATTCTAATAGGGAAAGACTAATTCTAAGTTAAGAACACTAGAATAATGTTCTCTAATGCTAGGCCAACATTCCACAAGACAAATAAATAAAAACAATAAGCCAATAAAAGGAATATGGACTTTCCATTGCAAAAACATTTCCCAATGCACATGCAATGCAATGTCATGACACATCAATACAACTGATCTAGTAACATTTTCATATGTAAATTTATATCATCATCATATCTATGGGTAGCCGCCCATTTCCATTTACCAAATTAACAAAATTCATCTCTATAATGCTAATAGAATTCAACTTATAATATAATAAGTAAATGACATTACAACACTACAATATATTATATTTATAACAATAATTCTTAGTCATTAAACCCATATAAATCCTGATCTCGAATAGCCATATATGTCTATATTGTATGCCCAAAAACTAGACCTTCTAACTATCATAATTCATAATCAAACTAGCTTCTAAATCAACAATTGAATTGTCATTACTACACTTCATTAAAGTAGAAATATGACACTACTATATATGGGACCAAGTGACATGTACCTCAAAAGATGTGATTTGTATTTTGATCCAAAGAAAGATATCCCCACAGTTATTCCAAGTTAGGTCAAAACCCCACATCTTCCACTACACTACTAGAATAATGAAGACCTAAGGGTTATTGGGAACTTGTTAGGGAATTACATTGACAAATTATAGCCAAAGCCTCCAATTTTCTCATGTGCAAGAATATGTGTAGAAGTGGATTTGGAAAAATGTATCCCAGGGGAAATCAATCTTTCGATGGATGGATGGAATCATCTATACGATTGATTATGAACAAATTCCATTTAAATGTAAATTTTTCCATGAAATTTTCATTTTTCAAGGTTATGTCAAAAATGGAAGCAACAAGGCACATAATAAAACAAGGGAGAATAATGGAACAAGGTCTCCAAGAAAAAAGAGAATAAAAAAAACCCTAACACTTTGTAGTCCCCTTCAAAAAGGAAGGTTTCTGAGAACATGTTTCACATACTATAGTCAGAGAAGAAATAATATGAACAATAGGTTGAGAAGAATAAAGGAACATATGAAATAAAGGAGGCAGAAGGAAACCTAGTATTTATCGACGTGGGTCAGGAGGAAATTTATGTTCCAATTCTTCCTAACCAAGCATATGTAGAAGTTATATTGGAATATTGTCAAATTTTAGGGGGCTCAATAACCATATCTAGATTGAAGGAACAACTGGAGGAAACATCAGAGAGAAAATAACAAGAAGCAGAACCACAGACAAAAAAAGGAAGAAAACCCAATAGGAAAACAATATATCTGGAAGCAACACAATAAAAGGAAGTCGGCAAGAAAACCAATCTGGATCAACATATAAGAATCATCTCAACAAGGGAACAATTGCAAGGATCAATGGACGAAAAGAAGGAAACCCAATATTCCAAATCAAAATAAAGAATGAAAATAGTCTCTTGGAATTGCATAGGGTAGGAGGGAAACAAAAAATCAGAAGTAATCAAAAGAATAAAAATAATAGACTCTACAACTAACTTCTTGCTCTAGGAGACTAAAATGGATGAGGTAGATATTAGGAAGGTAATGAGTAGAATATGGGCTAATGATGAAGGTAAAGAAGTAAGGGTTGTGGGAGCCTCGGGTGGGATTCTTACTTGGTGGGAAAAAATTTGTTCAGGTTACAATCTTTCTCAAAGATCCAGTATTGTTTATTTGTGCAACTTCTTCAAATATCCGAGCCCATTACTAGGAAGCAGTCTAACTCTACCATTTGGATCCCAATCATTCAAAAGATCAAAAACAAAGTTCAGTCATGGGGAATGAGATGGATTAATTTGGATGGAAAAGTGAATCTTATTAAATGTGTTCTCTCCTCTTACCCAATCTACAATAGTGTTATTATACTCACTCCAAATATCACTATGAACAACATTATCATGGAAATAAGGAAATTCCTTTGGCAAAGAGGGAAACATCAGGGAAAAAAGTTTCATCTAGTTAATTGCAGTATTGTTAAAAACCCAAAGATGAATGGGGGGCTTGGACTAACAAAACTTGGTCACATGACAGTTTCATTGGGAGAAATTATTGTTTGGAGGATGATATTCAGTGGAAAATATTGGTGGAAAGAAACCATGAGGAAGAAATACATAAGAAAATACAGGCTAAGATTCTTAGATCACAATTGGGAAGGGAAAGGCACTCACATATGGGATATATGTAAATCCTTTGTTGGTCTCATTAAATATAGTTCTTTCTAGATTCTAGGGAATGGAAAAATAAATAAATATTTGGACGAATAATATTCTAGGACATCCTTAGTTAGGGACACTGCCATATCTTGAAGGAATACCACAGTAGATACAAGAGAATAACTTGATAAGTTTATATGAAATGTCAACCTAGATAAATTACTAGATTTGAAAAGGTTGGAAAGTAGGAAATCCTCCTCGTCAACTTCAATAGGAATACTTGGTTTTCCTTTTGAATCTGCATGGGAAAGATCCAATTCACTTCCACAGGAAGGATCAAATAGGTTGGTGAAGATCAAGAGAATATAAAGTCAAAGAGGGATACAAAATTTTGGACAGGATATCTCAACAAACAACATCCAAATTATGGTGGAAGGTATAGAACCTAGTTTGTATTCCAAAAATAAATCCTTTTTCTTGGTTGTTAGCACATAACAAATTGCTCACTCCTAACAATATTTTCAAGAGGGGATTTGAAGGACCATCTTGGTGTGTGCTTTGTAATGCCTCCATTGAAAATGCCATCCATTTCTTTCTAGAATGTGAATTTGCAGGGAAAGTCCGAGATAAATTCTTTAAGAGTCTTGGAAGAAATATAGAAAATCCAAGGCAAATCAGGACATGATTGAAAATTGGAAAAAGTACTTTCTAGCTTCCCTTAGGAAGAAGCCAATTTTGTAGAAGGTTTGGGACATTATACCCAGACATATATGTTGACAAGTATGGCTTACCAAGAACCACCTCATCTTCGAGGATAAGGAAGCAATCCCTCTATGAGTAGCATATAAAGTTGTGAATATTATTGTTGAGAGCTTGGGATCTAAGGGCATCTTTTTTCCTGATTTGGAGCCTCTTTATAGTCATTAGAATTTTTGGTATAAGGTTTTTTTGAAGTAGATCTCTCTTCAATGCAAAAAAATAAAAAGGAAATAAGGAGTTGGAAATCAAAATAAAGAAAAATGAATTTACAAAATGGTGGAAGAGGAAATGTTGTCATGCGTTTTTCTTTGATGGAGCTTCTAAAGGAAATCTAGGGAATGTAGGTGCGGGTGGGATACTCTTCAATCTAGGAGGAAATATTGTTAATTATTTCACTTAGGGATTGGGAATTAAGTTCAACAATGAGGTAGAGTGGATGGCACTCTATCACAGTCTCATTCTTATTTCCAATCAAGGCATAAACAAGATGATAGTAATAGTTGAATCAAGTCAGGTGATCCAAAAGATGTGGATCAAGTATGACAAGGGTAGTACTGCATGCAAGATAATTTACCATAGAATACTTCATCTCAATAAACCTAATGAAGTATCACACTTCCATGTCATGTGGAAAAATAATGAAATGGATGACAAAATAGATAACAAGGGGGAAAGGTTAGATCAAGGAATAATTGCTTATGGAAATGGGGATTCAAAAGTTCACCATGTTCCTTGAGATCCCATTTATCTAAGTTTGAAGGATTACCATGTTGCAGAATATTATGAGTATAGGGAAGCACCCAAAAAGTTGAATTGGAAGGCTATTCCACACTTGTCCAAAAGGAACATGTGGCTTGATTCATGGTGTGTAAAACTCGATTGGACGTAATGGTTCCATTTCTCATGATACTTGCGTTTTCTATTCCCGCATGCGAGATGGAAGGATTTTCATATAAGTAGTAGAGAGATGGTCCATACTACCTCATTCTGCTAGTGGAAGTTGAGTGGAATATCTATGAAGAGGCAGTGGAAAAGGAGCTTCATGGTCTTCTTGATTCCTGTTCAATTGGTGCCTTATCCTTGCAAGCGATGGATACGAATGTGACAGGAGGTTGGGATGATAGTTTCACTAGTTTAAAGGGTGGGTTAGATGATTTCAAAATACATTCGTAAAGGGTATTATCAAGAAATTTGTAGTGGGATTCAACATAATCAATATATTTCCTTAGATGTCAAGTATATATTAAATAAATTATCATGCCAAGACTCTAGAATTGATGACCTAGATATAGATATGAAAGGAATAAAGGGAAAGGTGGATATTATCTCAAAGGATGTGTTGAATATGGTCAAAATGAATCAGTGCAACCACTTCGAAGAGATGTCGGTGTTAAAGCTCAACCAATGGAAGAAATGTCGATTACTCATCATGTTCATGGTTTAGAAGGAAAGAAGATGCAGTAGATATGCTCCTTAGCTAGCTTTTGTATAGATGTTTTTTGTGTTTTGTTGAATCTACAATATGCAAGGGTATACCCCTCCTAGATTATGGTAAAATATAGGAAGAAAAATAGGAATCTTTTAAAACTTCAGGCGGTATTAGTTATATCCTTCTCATTGCAACTAACCTCAGAATATAGATTTCTATTTGACATTGTAATGAATGGACGTGCACAAATTTTTTATATAGTGAAATAGTTTCCATTTTTTATTTAAAAAAATTCATAGACAAATTATCTTCTAATAGATGCAACAAAACATAAAAAAATTACTCCACGAGCTGCCAATCTATCAACATTTAATTCATCCATATAAAATGAACATGGATTTAAATTTGCAGCATAAATAATAGATATAGCTTAACGTCCACGAGCACATATGCAACAATAACATAGTAAATAGTAGTCAAAGAATACGTATCCTTTTAATAGTGCAACTAGATTCAACAGGACAATGTTCCTCCCAGGCTTAAACACATTCAAGTCAAACTACTTGAGCAGGTCACCCCTAAGATGAGGTTATGGATCCACATTCTAAGGAACTCTCTAATAATATCTCTAAATATAATAATTAAAAAAAACCTAAAATAAAAAACACAATCCCTCACCAATTATCTTCTCTGCATCAACACTCCTCAGTGTAATGGGATTCCCTTCGATGAACCGGTCCCTTGGGATCACATCACCATTCACCCTCAGGGATCGTGTTACTATGATTAGAGACAAATGAGGTTTCTCTAGGTACTTCTCATGTTCTATTAGTATTATTAATCCTTCCTTGTCCAAATTTGGTCATATGTCTAAATCAGGAGTCATGTCTAAATCGGGAGTCCATCCAGTCTATTTATAGTCATTAGCACCATTGGGTCCACTTTCCCTAACTGGGGCACATGTTTCAGTTACTAAAGTGTGGGAAACACTAATTAAGGCTTACTACCACTAATTGCACTTAATTGCATCAGTTTAGGAGCCTCCTAGACCAATCCCTACAATTTAGGAAGCCACTGGGAGTGCCAAAACCAACCAAGGTCAGTTCAGTTTAGTTGATGACTAGTTAACCTAAGTTAGGAGTCAGTTACATTCAGTTCTAGTCCTCTACATTCAGTTAGCGCTAGGTTTACTTGACTGCACTCAGGAGGGGCGCATTTCTCACCTACCATAGTCAGTTAGCCTTAGTCAACACTGAATGTAACACTTGAGTTGTGTTTTAGAGCTTCGATGAACTCCGGTTATGGTTTAGACAAGGTCGATTAACTATTGAGTCCTCCGATAGTGATTAAGACAAGGTCTTAGTGACCTACAGTCAAGTAGAGTCTATGAATTTGAATTTCCTCAAGTGGATTCGAATTTCATGTCCTATTAAATCCATTATAAATCATTGTAATTATTATCTGATTACTTTTTTATTAATGAAAACATTCACAACTACAAGCCATTTTTGCACTGTTTCATTCTTCAATTGCTGAGTAAATTTTATGATCTACTTTGTGATTTGTGTGTTTGTCTACATATCTATGTGCTCAATTTAATATGGTATCAGATCCTTGGTGGACAAGACACCTCTCCTCCTCAAATATCCTACCGGATCATTCTTTTTGATCAAATTTCTCCTTCCAGTACTGCACCAGAAGCGAAGAATTTACCACCTAATATCCCGATTTAGGAAATTGTTGATCAAGCTTGCTTGATCAACTATGCTGGGTGTGAAGGAAATTCCAAAAGTGCAGACTGTTGACCTTACTTTGTATTTTTTATTGTGTGATAGGTTATCAAATTTTTCTTACAGCATTCACTACAAACAACCCTTTCTGTAGAAATTCAGGCCAGCAGTAGATTAATTTTACCCACAACAATTATCAATTGATCATGCAAAATTGCTAACAATGGAGACTGAATATGGAGCTGTAACACAAAATTATATTAACTAAGTGTACAATAGCCAACCCTATAATATCATAGGCTTCTGAATAAATAGAATACATGAGGAAGCATCCAAATCTAGCATAAAGCAGGCTTACCAAAAATAAGCAAATCCCCCATAGGTGTAAAAGCTGGATCCCAAATCTGTCATGGAGCTCACGAATTGGAAAAAAGGCATAGGCATGGCAGATCATACATACTTTTGCATGGAGAAAAGAGAGGAGGATGTGTAGGACAAAAAACAAGTTCACCTCACCTAGTCTAGCTTTCCCATGTGCCTTAAAACACTGAAAAAGCAGGCAATAAAGCAGAAAAAGCAGATAGGCACCTAGGAGGCCAGGAATAAAGCAGATTTGATTCCTAAGGCTTTCCCAAGTGCTACATGAGTCAGATATGGCAATTTTGACCTCTATGGATAGGCAATTAGCAACTTGCACAAGGTGGGACACATGAACTAGGCAAATAAGACAAAAATAAAAGAATTAATGTCTAAGTGGGTAAAATATGGGTTGATTATTCTAACACCCCCCCTTAAGCCTAACTTTATGAGTAATAAATAAAAAATATAGGGCCAAGAAACAAGGCTTAGTCACCCTTTACATACTGCATGTCCAAATAAACAAGGAAAGAGGCAAAACCAACTTGGGAAAATCCTCCCTTAAACATGGACTGTAAAACAAAATTGTAGAATCTTGTCTCAACTCATGCCTTTACAGCATGATCAGCAATCCCCAGCAGTGATTTGAGATTGCTGAAGGTCTTCTCACAAAATGCTTTGGTGAATATATCAACTACTTGTTCTGAAGATGAATAGAAGAGTAGGTGAATGGTGCCATCATGCACAAGCTCTCTAATGTAGTGCATGTGAATATCAATGTGTCTGGTTCTCTGCTTCTGAACTGGATATTTGCATATTCGAATGGTACTCTGGTTATCACAGTAGATGGTAGTTGAGTACTCAGGTTCAAAACCACACTCTCCAAGTAAACCCTGCAACCATAAACACTGAGTTGCTGCATTAACAACTCCTCTGTACTCAGCTTTTGTAGATGAGAGTACAGTGGCACTCTGTTTCTTGCTTGACCAGCTGATTGGCCCTTCTGCAAGCATGAACACATAACCTGAAGTGGACTTTTTGTCTGTGCTATCACCTGCCCATTCACTGTCAGTAAATCCAATCAAATCAAGATCATATTTTACCTTATAGAAGATCCCATGTGTCCTTGTTCCCTGAACAAAGTTAAGGATCCTTTTGGTTGCTTTCCAATGGATCTCATGAGGCTGATCCATGAATCTAGAAGCCACACTTACTGCATAACAAATATCAGTTCGAGTATGTGTCAAATACAATAAACATCCAATCAATTGTCTATACAGTGTATTGTTTACCATCGGTGGAGAATCATCTTCCTCCAGCTTCACTCCTGAAAGGAAAGGAGTTTTTATTGCTTTGCAGTCTTGCATTCTGAATTTGATCAGCAAATCCAAGGCATACTTGGACTGGTGCACCTTTATTCCAGCTTTGGTTTGAGCAATCTCAAGCCCCAGAAATTGACTTAAGAGCCCCAAATCTGTCATGGAGAAGGCTTGGTTCATAGCTCCTTTTAAGGAAGCAATATCACCCTGTGAGATTCCTTGAGGCTGCTGCATATATATCTCCTCAGTGAGATCTCCATTCAGAAAGGCACATTTTACATCCATGTGATGTACCTCCCATTGCCTTGAGGCTGCAATGGCTAGAGCTAGCCTGATGGAATCCATGTTTGCCACTGGGGCAAAGGTCTCATTGTAATCGATGCCATGAACCTGTGAGTAGCCTTTATCTACCAATATAGCCTTGTACTTTAGTGGCGAACCATCAGCAGCAAACTTGATCTTATAGACCCACTTACACTGGACTAACTTTCATCCTGGAGGAAGATCCACTAGCTCCCATGTGTTGCTCTTCTGGAGTGAGCTGAACTCCTCCTTCATGGAAGCTTTCCATCTTGGATCTCCTGCTGCTTCTTCATATGTTTGAGGATCAGACTCCACCATCAAATATCATTTTTCAGCAAACATAGGATCCTTCATGCACAGACCACTCTCAAATTGAGATCTAGTCCTCCTTGGGTCATTGGGATCCCCAGCTAGCTCACCTGCTGCATGTAGTTTCTTGGCTACCCATTTTGGCCTTGTGGGGCTGTTTGGGTATGCAATAAACTCATCTCCATCAGAAAAATCAGAATCATCATGTTCAACAAACTCTTTACTTACTTCTTGAGGTTCAGGTGGTGAAGAGGCTTCACCAACTTCCACTTTTGCAAGGGGTTCTTCTTCAAACTGAACACACCTTTCAATGAAGGCTTTGTTTGTGCTCAAGTTTATCAACTTGTACCCTTTTGAATATTCAGAGTATCCAACAAAAAGATACTCTTCTCTTTGGGGCTGCAAAGCCTTCCTCTTCTCTGTCGGGATTCTAGCCCATGCCTTTGAGCCAAAAATCCTGAAATGGGTCACATCTAGCTTGTGCCCACTCCATGCTTCGAAGGGAGTCATCCCATCAGGCTGTTTGTGAGGCACCCTATTCTGGATATAGGCTGCATATTTGATAGCTTCGGCCCAGTACTTTGGTGGCAAAGTTTTGGCCTCCATCATGCATGCTGCCATCTCCTTCAGTGATCTGTTCTTCCTCTCAGCAACACCATTTTGTTGTGGTGTGTAAGGGATAGAATGTTGCATCTGAATACCTGCATCTGCACAATAGTTAATAAACTCAGACTTGACATAATCACCACCATTGTCAGATCTGAGGACCTTGAGTTTCCTTCCACACTGGTTTTTAACCAAATCCTTAAAGGCTTTGAATAGGCCAAAAACTTCAGACTTGTGTTTCATGAAGTGAACCCAACAATACCTGGAAAAATCATCAATAAAGGTCAATGCACATTTGGCCTGACTCATGGACATATGAGGGAATGGGCCAGCAACATCACTGTGAATCAGCTCAAGGGGTGCAGAGGTTCTCTCATGACTAGCTTTCTCAAACTTATGCTTTGGGTGTTTTCCTAGGATACAGCCTTGGCAGACTCCTTTGGAAAATTTTATCTTGGGCAGCCCTATGACCATTTCTTTCTCACTAAGATCAGACAGATACTTATAATTTAGATGACCAAATATTTCATGCCACAGCTTGCTGGCTTCATTAGCATGAATGAGAAGAGCAGAGGGGTTTGAGTAAGGTAGGAAGTGTGAAAACATGTATACCTTTTGAGCATGATTCGCAACTCCTTTTGCAATGACTCTACCAGCTGAAATCTCTGTGATCTCAACTTCATCGGGGGAGAATATGACCTTCTTAGGAGACCCAGTGTGGGTCATCTGGTACACTGACAAGAGGTTGGAGGTGAGACCAAGGACATATATCACATTGCTGAACTGACCATGATCAAGATCTATCCTTCCTTTGCCTTTACTTTCAGTGAGAGAGTCATCTCCCAATGAGGAGAAGCCCTCCTTAGTCAAAACCATGTGTCTTGAAGCTCCAGAATCTATGATAAAACTGGGTGAGCTTGATGTGCCAGCAACTAGAGCATGAAATCTCTCTCTGTCATCGAAACTTGATCCTCCTTCTCTCTTCGTTGAGCTTTCTGGAAGGGAGATGCCATTCTTCTCCAGGAGATTGGTCAGCATATCAATCTACTTTTTCATACAAGAGCTTTCAGTGTGATTTCCCTTCGAAACGTATGAGCACTTGTTCATTTCACCTTTGTTTTTCTTCTTCTGGGTATTTTTCTTGGGACCTTGTTGATCCTCTGGAGACTATTTCTTGTCTCTCTTTTGCTCAGGTGGATTTTTAGCTTTCTTTTTTATTTTTGAATCCACCCTCGAATCTCCAGCAATCAAAGCTTGATCTTTGGATGGTTTGATGGTGCCCATCATCACCAGCTTGTCTTGTTCTTGTGTGAGAGATTCCATGAAATCTGCAAGGCTAGGCATCTTCCAGGTTCGAGCTGTGAGTTTTGTGGCATAGAAGGTCTAAACAAAGATTGAGTAGTCAGGTCCTAGCTTCAAGAGGATGGCCAATACGAGCTGATCATATTTCTTTTCGATACCACACTGCTTCAGTTGCAAAACTAGTGCTTTGAACTTGGAGAAATATAGCTGCAGGGATTCAAAGCTACTGGGACTCAGAGAAATCAGCTCATTTTCGATCTGATTTCCCCTCATCTCATCTGTCTTTCCAAAAATATCAGAAATATTCTCCCATACTTGATCCGGTGAATTTAATCCATCGAGATGGAAAAGGAGGTCTCGGGAAATACTGAGACATAGGAGGCCATAGGCCTCATCTCTCCGATTGTGCCATTTGATCTTCTCTGCAATAGCATTGGGCTCTGGTTTTGTATCCATAGTCACCCTGTAGAGGCCTTTCTCTCTCAACAAGATATCCATCTCTGCTTTCCATTCAAAATAGTTGAAGGGAGTCAAGATAGTTTTCTGTGAATCCATAGCTTTAGAAAATTTGTCCCGGTTGTCAATAGAAGGCTCCCAGTCTTGATGTTGAACCTGCAAAACAATTTTTGAAGGAGAGTAATAAAATACAATGGCTCTGATACCATGTATAAATTCAGGCCATCAGTATATTAATTTTACCCACAACAATTATCAATTGATCATGCAAAATTGCTAACAATGGAGACTGAATATGGAGCTGTAACACAAAATTATATTAACTGAGTGTACAATAGCCAAACCTATAATATCATAGGCTTCTGAATAAATATAATACATGAATAAATCGAATGCATGAGGAAGCATCCAAATCTAGCATAAAGCAGGCTTACCAAAAATAAGCAAATCCCCCATAGGTGTAAAAGCTGGATCCCAAATCTGTCATGGAGCTCACGAATTGGAAAAAAGGCATAGGCAAGCTAAAGAGTGGTGGAATGGCAGATCATACATGCTTTTTCATGGAGAAAAGAGAGGAGTATGTGTAGGACAAAAAACAAGTTCACCTCACCTAGTCTAGCTTTCCCATGTGCCTTAAAACACTGAAAAAGAAGGCAATAAAGCAGAAAAAGCAGATAGGCACCTAGGAGGCTAGGAATAAAGCATATTTGATTCCTAAGGCTTTCCCAAGTGCTACATGAGTCATATATGGCAATTTTGACCTCTAGGGATAGGCAATTAGCAACTTGCACAAGGTGGGACACATGAACTAGGCAAATAAGACAAAAATAAAAGAATTAATGTCTAAGTGGGTAAACTATGGGTTGATTATTCTAACACTTTCTTCTCACTACATTTTATACATCAGCTCTTTTATTCTTACTACATTCAAAATGGCTCATCCAGTGGAGCTTCTCACTCCCTTCAACTATCACCAATAGAAGGGATACATGGTGGTAATGCTCTGCACCAAGCAGCTCTCCAAACTCATAGAAGAAATAGAGGAAGAGACAAATTCAGATAAATACAAATATAAGTACATGAACATGCTTGATGAATCCCATGGACACTTGCTCTCCTTAGTCTCTAAAGATATTTGGTTCCACATCCAAGAATTGACGAATCCCAAGGAGGTTTTGGACAAGCTTTCCTCCTTATTTGATAAGCAGGATGAGATGACGATCCATTAGCTAGAAAATTATTTGATTACTCTAAATCCATCCAATTTCAAATCTCTAAATGAATTCTTCACAAAGTTCAAGGACCTGATATATTAGTTGAAGCAATGCAAAGTGGAGAAGAATGAAGATCAGCTCATCCTTGCCATTCTCACAAAGCTCAATGCAGACTACTCAGTATTTGTATCCACCTTCCAAACAGTAAGGCTCACTACTACAAATTGGAAGATCCCACTCTTAATGCCTTCATCCAATATCTTATTTCTGAGAATGATAAATTGATCCAAATGGGGATCATTCGATCTCCCAAAGATCTAGCTCTAGTTGCAAGAGGAGATAAGGTAGCGAATGAAAAAGGGAATCAAAGAGATGAGTCCCCTCTGAAGAAAGAGCAATCAAAAGAACCCTCAGGTTCAAAGAGAAGAAAGAAGAATGGCAAAGGCAAGTCCTCTGCTCTTACTGTGGAAGGGGATTTCATTCAGAAAGCTTCTGTATGAGAAGACAACTTGATGAAATGGCTCTTCTTTTGAAGAAACATAACATTTGTGTACCTGCTAGCAAAAAGAAGGATGACTCTGAAGAATAAGAATATGAAGAATACCAATGGAAAGGCCATGCATTGAATTCTTGTTGAGCATCATCACATGTCTTCCTCATTGATTCTGGAGCTTCCAACCATATGGCTGCATCCAGAGAATCATTCTCTTCTTTTCAATCCTTTGATTGTCCTAGTATTCAGAAGGGCAATAACAGTAAATTCAAAATAAAGGGGAAGGGCCCTATCAAAATTGAACATGGAAGGTTCAAATATGTGCTATTTGTTCCATCCCTAACTTCAAACCTGTTATCTGTCTATTAGATGACCCATACTAGATCTCCAAAGCGAGTGATCTTTGGTCCTGACTCAGTGGAGATCATAGATATATCTATTGGGAGCATCATAGCAAAGGGTATTGCAAATCATGCTTCAAAAGAATATGAGTTCTCACTTTTCATGCCTCCTTTAGAACCAGTGCACTCTCAGCAGCCACTTGCAAGGGAAGGTAAAATCATTGCATCTACTTCTTTTATAGCTTCTACTAGTATTGCAAATCCATCTTTATCAGTTTATGATATTGAGATTTAGGGTGACTTAGATCTAGATTTAGTCCCTACTTCCAAAATGGAAGCTAGGAATATGACTAGAAACTCACCTAACACTCAGAAAGGAAAGACCCTTGTGCTATGCCATGCAATCTTACCTCCTTCAGGAAGATGCAACAGACTCCCTGTAAGATGTTATATGGCAAGGGCTCAGTCTCACTGCATTCAGAAGAATGGATATGATCATACACCTCTTCATTGAACAAGAGACAAAAGTTACATTCCTCCTTCCTCACATCATCATTTTTGGAGAAGAAGGAGAAGTCTACATGCCAGGCCTCAGAATACCTATGCACAGTACACCATGCATGCTACTTTGCTACCTCACAGAGATGAAGCTTGCAGAAACATATTTCAATTTTTTCAAACTTGAGACCTGATTCTACCTGCTTAGATAGAGCGGGGGGGGGGTTTCCCATGTGGTTTTTGCCCCAGCTCGTTGTATTAAGCAGTTACTTTATTTTTACTTGATGTAATGGGTGACCTATGGTCTTAGTTACCACGGCCCACAGATTGTCCAAGTTAGCATTTAGGGGGGGTGTGTTAGGATTATTAATCCTCCCTTGTCCAAATTTGGTCATATGTCTAAATCAGGAGTCCATCCAGTCTATTTATAGTCATTAGCACCGATGGGTCCACTTGTCCTAATTGGGGCACATGTTTTAGTTACTAAAGTGTGGGGAACACTAATTAAGGCTTACTGCCACTGATTGCACTTAATTGCATCATTTTAGGAGCCTCCTAGACCAATCCCTACAATTTAGGAAGCCACTGGGAGTGTTGAAACCAACCAAGGTCAATTCAGTTCAGTTGATGACTAGTTAAGCTAAGTTAGGATTCAGTTACATTCAGTTCTAGTCCTCTACATTCAGTTAACACTAGGTTTACTTGACTGCACTCAGGAGGGGCACATTTCTCACCTACCACAGTTAGTTATCCTTATTCAACACTAAATGTAACACTTGAGTTGTGTTTTAGAGCTCCGATGAACTCTAGTTATGGTTTAGACAATGTCAGTTAACTATTGAGTCCTCCGATAGTGATTTAGACAAGGTCTTAGTTACCTACAGTCAAGTAGAGTTTATCAATTCGAATTTCCTCATGTGGATTCGAATTCCATGTGGCTATTAAATCCATTATACTTCATTGTAATTATTATCTGATTACTTTTTGATTAATGAAAGCATTCACAGCTACAAGCCATTTTTGCATTGTTTCATTCTTCAATTGCTGAGTAAATTGTGTGCTCTACTTTGTGAGTTGTGTGTTTGTCTACAAATCTATGTGCTCAATTTAATATGTTCAATGTCCAATAATCCTCACAATATTTTTTATTTCCCTTGTAAAACAAAAGGTATGACAACTATGTACAAATAACCATTCGAATCCATCCACTAGCATTTTAATTGCAAGGAGAACAACCATCCAAAGCTATAAAGAATACTAAATAATGAGATAATTAATGAATAAAATGAAATTTTAATCCATTAATACCAATTCAAATTTCCTCTTAGAGACTAACTCAAGACTACAGAGAAGTAACTCCAAATCACTCGAAGCTTCTCTAGTCCTCTGACTAATCTATTCAAGTCCTCAAAAGAACAACTTGAATCCACTTAGAATGACTCAAATCCACTATAAAAAATAGTCCTCGTTATTGGGGATACCTTGAATTAACCAAGGTTGAGTCAACCCTCCCCAAAATCACTCCCATACACTAAAGAATTTTTTTTTTCATCAAGGCTAACTCTAATTCTCCTAAAATCATTCCCATTCCTTGAAGACAGCTAGAATTGATCCAAAATTACTCTGATTAACTAAGGAAAACTTGAATTTGACCCAAAATCCCTCTAACTGAATGAAAACAACTCAAATTTCTGAAAATCACTCCAACTGATTGAAGGTAACTTGACTTCACCCCAAATTTACTCTGATTAACTAAAGACAACTTAGATAGGGAATATTCTCATCAAGTAAGGGTGCATGGTGCATGAGTGCATACAAATCATCAAATAGGTGTTCTAGGATCTCTAAAGTTCAATCAAATCAAAATTAGTAAACATAGAGTATTGTTAGGAAGAGTAGCAACTCCTAACCCCCGCAACTCCCTCACTTGTGGAATCCATGACACCCCAACAATGTTAATTTTCCACGTTGAGCTATTATTTAATTAAATCAATAAAATAAAATAATAATAATAATCTCCGTATTCATAGTCCAGGAACCTAGTGCCACAGAATAACAAATAAAAAAATAACGTATGTCCTTGATGCATTGTTCTTGATGCATGCTTACTTATATCCCCTCCCCATTCAAACAATTCATTGTTCTTGTTGCATGCTTACTCATACATGCCTTCATGCATGGCTTTATCATTGCAATTATCAGAACTCCTCTTCTGAGAAATCAAAATTCTTCCTACTATCACCTACTTTGTTTTCCGTCTACATAGCCTACGGGATGTGACTTCCTTCACCCCTCCTAGTCCCTCAGGATATCATCATCTATTCACCCTTCCAATACCTCGAAATATCATCATCTATTTTCCTGGCTTCCTATGCAAGAACCTAAACTATTAGAGTGGACTCTAGGGAGTAAGGGTTAATCTTAAATCCCCATTACAAGGTGTTCAAACCTCATTACAAGGCATGTTAGCACTTGTGCTAAATTTTGGATATTTCTACATTGGAAGTTGCACTATTTCCCATGCAAAGGTCTAGATCAGTGGAACTGAAGGGGGTATAGGCAGAAAAATTTCATGTATGGTTAAGCTTGGGTGTCAAAGTGGATTATCCCATGGTATGGCGTGAATGAATATCAAAGAATCCTGGAGTTATGACCTTTACATTTGTATTTAGAGGTGAGAATCTGCTCATAGTTATCCAATGGTGAAGATGAATGGTGCAGATCTAGGGCGAAGAAGATACACGGTTGATAATGATTTCACCAAGGAGAAATGCACGGTTTTAATAAAGGCTTGGATTTCGTGGACATGATTAAATGACAAGAAAGATCAACTGTAGGATGAGAATGAGATGAAAATAGACCGATAAGGAAGATTTTGTTGGGGAAATATGCGCGGAGAAATGAGTTGTGGAGACGTGCGAGATCAGTTAGGATTCCCATGTTTCAATGGTCAAATATTGGATGTTGTCCAATATCAACGATGGATGGGGATTTTTTGCAACCAACATACATGGAGGATAACCTATCCCAAGGGCATGAAATCTAGTAGGGCCCATGTATTCCAATGACCACAATTTTCGGCATGCCAGATCTACGGAGGAGAATCATTTTTCCTCCCAAACATGTGCAAGAAATAAGAAAAAAAGGGGGTTGTGAAATGTGGGTAGACCCCATGCTTTTGTACAACCAAGATCTGGCAGGAAGTTGATTAATGGTCCTGGCTGATTTCATGGTGAGAAGGTACACAAAAGCTAGGAGGACAAGGGGATACGAAATCTTGTAGGACCTACACCCTCCGACAATGGAGATCGAGTGGAGGTTAGATCGAAGGTCCAAAATAGTTTCACGATGGGGACATGCACCATGGTTAACAATATGAGGGATCACGAAATTGGGAAGAGGCCACACAGTTGAATAGTTGAGATCGCTCATAGAAGAGATCTATGGCCGTGGTTTGTTTCGTAGTTCAAATATGCTAGGGGAAATAAAAAGAAAGGGGTTGTGAAATGGAAACCAAGTCAAATAAAATCGACGACGTAAATTACATCTTGGAGAAATCAATGGTAAGGAAGAAAGGGCAATAAAACAAAGGACATGTTGATACCATCATAAGGAAGGATTGATGAAGTGATAAATATCAATTCCACACACTGTGAGACAACTTGAAGCCGATTACAAGTGAGGTTGAGGGTCACTTCCGCCATTAAAATCATGACATCACAATAGAAGGGGGCAACATAGTTGAAACCTCCACATAAGGAATCATATCAAGATCCCACATGACCGTTCATGTTGTCATTATGCTACTTGATGATGGTGTGTGTGATGATTTGATGGACTCATGATTGAGCTCAACTGATAGTGATGATTTAGGAACCGCCCATACTTTTATAATTCCATATTCATAGCCATTCCAAGATACAGAGTGAGTAAATATTGGTGAAGAACAAGGATGACTAACTATTATTCTGCTAAGGGTCCTCTGGGGTCTTGATATGGATTCTGTAATGACTGTTTTGATCGAGAAGTCTGTTGTTCAATGTGTTTTATTGACCGTTGGGTGCTACATGGAAATTCAACCACTTTTAAGGCTTCATGCAAAAACAACTCCATCCATTCGGGTAAATATGTTCATTACATTAGGAATACCTTCTGATATCAGTAAGAGAAATATTTTCCTAAAAAAGTGAAGCACCACTGTGGAAACAGTGCCAAGAGTTCCCGGTCCAAAGGATATCCCGCCGAAACCTATATACAAGGTTGTGGACTTAATTATCGTAGTGCATAGTATCCATTGATAGGAATGTCCAGTCTAAGCGAATGCTCGTACTGGGGGAGAGATGATCAGAGTTCTATTTCATCACCATCCTTACTGCAAATTTCTAACTCTATTGAAGGTGATGACAAGTCCAAACATGTGTTGCGCTGGCATACCCTGGAGAAAGGATCTAGTCTAGGTAGAGGATGAAGGATATCACCATTATTGTACCCAACATGCATATGGACCCCTTGCTAGTATGAGAGATTACCATGGACTATTAGGCTTACCCAAAGGTTTTGTACTCATTCATGAGTAATGCTTAAGGACATTCTCAATGGTGGAAGGACAAACATGGGTGGTGGCGCAAACTCAACCAACAAATCTAGTCGATAGGGGTTCCCACTCTGGTAATTCTCACTCAGTGCAAGCTCCCTAAGCATTGGCCCATACAGTTTTTACCCTGCCTGAAAACACCCATGAAGTAGATGAAGTCTCACCCAATATGTTCGAGGGAGAGTTGTCAGAACCAAGTTTCCATAGAATAGAAGAGGACTATGTGGATCGACAATTCATCTACTTATCTAACATATCTGAAAATTTACTCAACCATTAGAAGTACCATTCATCATTTCTCATAGCCAATCACATCATTCATTCATAACCACAGTAGCATACTTATGCACAAACTGATCTAGGAAAATAACATCATTCAAAAGAAAAAAGCATCGCATCATAGATCCATGTCGCACATTCAATAATCGTTCATCATCAGATTGCAGAAACAATAAGATAGAAAAAGATAAAATAAACAATAATTCAAATAAACTCCTATCTTGTCATATTCCTTCTGTGCAACAATTCACAGATTCAAAACAATACACAATTCAACAGGTTCACTCAAGGGCTCTTGGTATCAATATCCATCTTCCTTCTTTGTCTACATTTGCAATTCTACTTATATTTATAGGCTTGTGCCTTTACATTGAAGGTCCACTTCTAACTAACTCTTAACCAATTCTTAGCTGAATCTACAAAATAATGACCAATATCCGCAAAATATGGTTCAAAGTACAAAAAGTGACATAAAATAGTTTATTTTTCGCCTTGTGTGCCATATTTCAAGTGCGTAGTGTCTTTTGAGCTTATGCGACACTTGTGATGCTGTGCAACTAACTTGTCCCAAAACCCATGCAAATAGGCCCCCAACACAATGTTGTGGCTCACCCTCGAGCCACGCTTAACTGGACATGGTAAACTCAACGATCTTGGCTTCGAAATATGCAAACTACTGAGTTATCGCTCTGACCTTCTCCTTGACCCATTCAATAACCTCCTGGCTGACCTTTACATCATGGTTGATAGGGCTCTCAACCATTTTCGCAGCAATGTTTTTCTTTCCTTCTTGTGCGGCTTGGAGTGAAAAGACCACTTTCACCAATAGCTGCACTCCAATCTCATGGAACCCATATAATTGTGCATTGCATTGCTTCTACCTTTCTCTTGCACTTGCGACTCACTACTATAGCTCCTTTAGTTTCAGCACCTTGGTGATCTGCATCATAAATGGCATTGCTTTAAGTGACGTCTTCAGGTTCGCCAATTGTCTATCTGCTTCTTGCAACTATGTCATCAGTTTCTCTAGTTGTTCATCCTGTACTATGCTACGCCAAACTTGCATAGTGGCATTTGTGACTTTATTGGAGTCATGCTCTAACTCATCAAGCTTCGTTGCCATCTCTTCTATATCATCCTTCCTCGTGGCTATCTATTCTGGTGGTGTGTATGGGTGTATCAACGCATCCAAAATGTTGGTTTCACTCTGTCCCTTCTCAATAAAAACTCTAAGCTTCTTCACTCTTGATACCATATCCAACTCGGTCGTGCTCTCTAAGACATGCTAGCATGAATCTTCAACTACCGCTTCCAATTCAACTCGGCTATTCTTCAACTCCTTGATCTCCTCTGCAGTTTTCATACTCCATTCGTCATGCACTCTTTTCAGTACTTCTATCTCTTGTTCCTTGCCTTATGTCAACTTTTCCTTGGCATGATACAACTCTTCTACCTCTCTTTGCATTTCTTATTCTTTCTCTTCCAAACGCAAGTATTGGTCACTGATATCCTTCTTCCTATCAGCCAAATTTTGGTTGGAACCTTGTTGCATAGATATCAAAGTCTGGGTAGACAACCTATTGATATCTAAGGCAACATTCTGCAGTTGCTACAGGTAGGTATTCAATTCCTCCTATCCAGCGTCAATCACAGTCGAGGAAATTTTAACATTCCTGGCCCGCAGCTTGATGCTGATTGACACATACTCCTGTGCAGTTGCGCTCTCTGGTACTATTTGAAAAATGACACTATAAACAAAATCCAATTTAGTTCTTACCTCGAAAAATATTTTTTGTGTTGATTTCTTCATTTCCTTTGCGGCAGAATCAGTCACATCATTAATAGCCTTGACAAGTCGGTGAAGTTGTGTTTCCATTGCTGAAACAGTGTTGTTGTTTGCAACCTAATCCATGCGCTTCTTTGCTATGATTTTTTGGAGTATTCACTACGTTTCTAGGTCATTAGGTGTCTCTGTCGATGATTCATCATCTGATTGGTGGTCATCTTTGCGCACAGGATCCTCAGGTGCATCCGTTGGTTTTTTTGTTGAAACTTCTGCTATACTGATTGATTCTCACAACTCTGCAGGATAAGCATTAATCTCTACCTCCAACTCTGTATCATACACCTTGTACCTCATTGTTACCCATTTCTTGGTGGGGTCACACCATGCATGGACATAAACAATGGGGATTCCAATTGCAAAATGTGCAATCCTCCGATACTTTGTCGCAGCTTCCTCTGTCAGTCATGGAACATTTACCGTTGTTTCCTACAACACTTCCCAGTAGATCCAAAATTGGATTGGGAAATCTACCATTCTCTCTACTTCGTTAACCCACCATAAGTTCTGATATCTGGCACCTTTACACACCTCTAATTATTTGACTTCCATCCCTTGGTAATCCTATAGCTCCATCCAAGCTACCAGCACAATCAAAATGAGGCGCCAACTATATGTAAATGGTCTTACACCCACTTGTGCAGCCTATGCATCCTCCACTAGCCGGTTCATCAGAAAAAGGGACCAATTCATTTGTGTTCCATGCACACACAGCTCAACACACACGACCACCCTGGAATTACATTGAACCAGGTGGTTCTTCCTTACTACTTTGCTAACCAGAATCTTGGCACCAATACAGACTGCATGATCATTTATGTTATGAATGCGATAGTCTCTCTCATTGCGCTCTAGAGCATAGCGCTTTATTAGAGTCATTGCCAATTTTCTGTCATTATCTTTGCCTTGGATATATTGTGAGGGGTCTGGACCATCCTTGGGTAGCCCCATTATTTCTAAAATAAACTCAACCGTGATGGAAACCGACTTATCTAACTATAAAAAACCACCATGAAAACATGCCTACAGTTGTTTCACACATGCATTCACCTTAGTTGGCCTCCCAAAGTGCAGCATATTGATCAACTTGAGCAATCCAGTTTTGTCTAGTCCTCTTTCCCAGTCCTGTGGAATTCACTCTATCGAGGAACCTTCGATTGATAAGACTGGTAGATATGACTCCTTCACGACATCCTCTAATGCATGCAGGTTGTGGTATTCGTAACTCAGTTGCATCAGTGCAGGAACAATATTAGAAGTGCATACCATCCCTTGTGGTATTGTCGACATCTTGATCTGGCATCTATGATTCTTCGTAGGCTTCCTGGCCTGCACAACAGGCTGACTAGGATGGATGTAGCCATGGATGTCCTTGATGTACACCCTTGATCTAGTAGCATAATTCATAACTCTAGGGCTCGATGGCCCCGTATATGGTGTGTCTTCTGCATGTGCCCTTGTGGTTGTTTTGGTACATCACTTCTGTGATGTACCAATTTGGTTCACTGCATGTGCCCTTCCTCTTTGTTGATGAGCCAACTTGCATACTGGTGAATTCCTCCTCAATTGCAATTGGTCTGAGTGGTGAATCTCACTCACTCAAAATATCAACGATGTATGGGTTTCTCTGCATACCGTACCAATTCCCTTCTTGAATTATTAATCTCACACCCTCTCTAGACTTAGCAAATTCCTTACTCTTCTCAGCTTTTCTCAACAACTCTCTCGACAACTTGGTAACTTTGTAACTCAATGTAATTCAACTCTACATAATGGTGTCTTCCGACCATAGAAAGCTTCCTCTTATAGTGCCAAATAAACTCATAATTCATCATTATGACATCAATTCGATCATCATGACCAAATAATTCATTAACTACCTGAATCTTCCTCTGATTCTTCCAACCCAATAGTTGGATTCACCATCATTACACGTCACCTCTACAAGCATCGTCATTTAACTACTTTAACTACCTTCATTTATGACTAATGTGCCTTCTGCTCGTAGCCCTGTGCTATAACAACTTGACCTCCTAACTGCACTACTAACTCCTATTCTTGTGCAACCACCTACACTCGGTGTGCCTTCCATTCATCCATGATCCTATCTATTTTTTCTTTTCTGTTTGCACAGTTCTGGGCCTGTCCTATAGGGATTTAACCTGCTACCATTCACTAGATTTGGTAGTGCTGCTCCATCTAACTATTGCAGCTGAACTATGCCTCCTTAGGTAATGAAATTAACAATATATGGACCTAACCAATGAATCTATAACTTACCTCGGTGATTCATGAACTTACTACCGTATAGCAATACCAAGTATCCTTGTTGAAAGTGTTTGTTCTTTATGTGGGGATCATGCCACGCCTTCTATCCATCCTTCTTGATGTGATGGTGGAAAATTGCTATAAATAGGTGATCGTCAAGCTGTATAAACTGCGTCGTAGGCTCCTGTAGCACTACTTCATCATCCATGCCCGTCGTTGCTGCAATGCACAGAATGGGAATAATGTACTCCATAGGCATGACTGCCTCTTTCCCGTATACCAATTTGAACAATGTCGGCCCTGTCAATCTCTTGCAAGTGGTGTGTTGGCTCGCCAAATTGACAATTTTTTGCACCTCTTTGCACCCTCCATATACACCTTTGATCTCTTCATTTGATCCTTTTATTCCACAAATCCTTCTATATTTTCACATATTTACCCAAATATTCAGCAAGTATATTAAGGTATGATAATTCATCAAAATATTTAATTTCTTTTGATTTAATGCTTAAATATCATTTCTTGAAGGATTTGTGACTAATTCTATTTCTGCAGCATACTTTGATTTCTGCAGCACACGTTGATATTTACCAGCAGTTAGATATTATGAAGATTCTCCATACGTGGCCAGTTCATTCGAACAAACTCGAGTCTATCCATCCTAGTTTTCGCTGATGAATCATGTAAAATTAATGCAATCTTCATCTGTAGGCACTACGTGCCATAGAAATGAATATTTTCTATTAGATGGAAAACCAAAGAATATCTCGATCATGAAGAAATTAGCTATTTTCATATTTGTATCATTAATAGAAGATATCCGTTACTGTAAAATAAGAATTTGTTACCCTAGCCCTCGAGCTATAAAAATCCATGGATCGGAAATGTAAAAGTAGAGTGTGTGTAGACAGAGATATGTAGACAGAAAAAGACAGAGATATGTAGATGGAGAATGGATAATGAATAAGAGTAATTTCGTTTTCTGAATTGAACAGAGGTCAAATTATACAATGTTATTCCTGTTATTTTAAGTAATAATTTATATGTTTCTTTATACTGTAATTAATTTGTTTTTTGCTGTCATTATTTTCTTCATTATAGAATCATGGTTGTAGCTTAGAAGTTAGTCTGAAAGTCATTTAAGGACTTGTGGATTTCTTGGAAAGGATCCACCAAGAATACCATAAGCCCTTCTTTTGTAAATCTATTTCTTGTATAACATAGATATGTTAATTGTTATTTTTGTTTTCATTAAAAGGAAGAATTGCAGTTAGTAATAATGTTAAGTGACTATAAAAATAGATTTATATATGTTTGAAATCATTCATTTTATTGTGTGATAATTATGGAATAATGTGCACAGTATTGTTAGTTTAGAACCGAGCTCGGGTATTAGGGTAGGTTGATTTAAAAATATTGTTTTGGCTACTTAGTATTGTAGATTTGATTTGTTTTGTTGTAGATTCAAATTCTATTTTAAAATTCATACATTGCTTTTATAAAATTGGGTTGCCAATGAAATAAACTTAATTATATTTTCTTCTAAATTATAGAATATATACATTGCATCCATTTTTATTATGATTTGAGTTTTAAGTTAATTCAGTTCTTTCTTTAAGATTAGTTGTATATATTGATTCTGCAAATTACAATTTATTTTATTGTAGTCTTAAAATACAAGTTAATTTAGGAACAGTTTCAATCACAGAAGCAACCCATTTTAAAGATTAAGGTGACTAAGTAAGCTCTACACTAATATTAAATTTCTTAAAAGACAATTCACTAATTTAATAAGCACTTTGAAGTACTAAAATTTCATAAGTTCACTCTTTGTCACTTACTCTATTTTCTGTGTTAATATCTAGTTTCTGCTCATTTAGTCCTAGTTCACTTTCTGTTACTTACTTTGCTTTCTGTGTTGATATATAGTTTTTTGCTTATTTAAGTTTCTGAATTATGTTAAAAAATTCTCATTGGTCTATGCTTCAGTATTAGAATTTTTTTGAATTTATTTTAAAAAGTATTTTCATTTCTGCAACTAGAATAGAACATGAATCTGAATGTTTTATAGATCTTAGATGTGAGAGTATTTAGTTAGTATTAGGATTTTACATTTAAATAAGTTTAAGGGTTGATAGATTAAAAATATTAGTATTAAGCATTTTGAATAATACCTACATTAGAGTAAGTCAGCTTAGAGTAGATTATATTAGGATAGGCCTTTAATCCTGCATATATAGTGTTTGCATCTCACAAGCTACCTTCCCAGGTTAACAAATTAAGTGTTGAATTAGATAGTGCATATTTTTCCCGACATTTTGGCATCGTTTATAGGGAGGTGCTAAAGGGATTAGAGTCTAGATAGATAGGATGTTTTTACATTACACAACAAGGGGGAGGGGAGAATGGTAAGACGAGAGGTAAGAACTTGTGCATCCACTATAGTTGGTTTCCCCAAAACCTTGTTTTTCCTTTTCTACACAAGTTTGTTTGATTTATTTATAGTATGTTTCCCTTTCTGAAAATGTAGATATTTTATTCTCACATAGTTAATTTCAAGTATACATGTTTTTGAAATTTAGGTAGTTTCCTTTTCCTATAGTTACTTTTAATACAAGTGTGCTTTTCCTTTCAGTACTATGCAAGAGTGCTCTTTCTTCAGAAAAAGTAGGATTTCTTTCAAGTAGGAATGTTTTTTAAATTTATGATTTCATAATATAGAGTGGGATTTGTTTCGTTTCAGAATTAATTTTTAATTACATATTAGATTATCTAAATATTGGGCCAGTTTTTGCACTCACAACACTTAATTTTAGTTTAGTTCCTTTGCTTCTGAGTTAAATTTTACATTTATGTAATGAATGCATTTGATTTCTTGCATGCATGATTTTTCTACAAATAATTTTAAAATTTGAACTTTAAAAATATTTGGGTGCTGTAAGAACCATGTTACTAACCCACCTGTGAAAAAGGACATTTGAACCAGTACAAGTTTAAGGATGTTCAAAAAATTGTTGAGTAGAGAAGGGATTATTACTACAAAGGGTTTATTTAATCCTTGTTGCAGCATTATGTCCATATATGGAGAATAATCCATATTCCAAAGTGGGAAGCAGATCCATAAGTATTCTCAACATGAAGACCTTGATCTATACATTTCTCATTCCTCATTTGATGAGAGAGCTCAAGAATCAGGGGAAGCAACTGAAGAAGAAGAACAACTAGAACCTAAAATTACATAGTTTCTTGCTTGCATGGCACCAGAGGAAGAATATCAACTTGGCATAAAGGATACTAAAGAAGAAATCCAAGCTAATCAAGAATCTATTAAGTCATGGACTGGATCAGTTTTTTAGTTCCAACATGTTACTCTTCAGCAATTTTTGAAAACCAGATCATATGAGAAGCTGGTTCCTCATGTCATGGTATTTGTTCATATACATTATGTGAACAAGAATGTTTTAGAAATATAGATTTGTAGGTAGTTACACTGGAAGTACTCATACGCTTGAAAGAATATTTCTACTTCCAGTAGTATAGGGTAGTGTAGGGAATAAAAATAAAAGAAAAAAAAAGTAAAGAGAAAAATAAGCTCTACTATGAAAACCAATTGTCTAGCACAGTCTAGCAAGGGTCTAGTTAGAAAAATAGGTGACTGGTTGGCTAGGCCTCATAATAAAGTTTGCAGCGGTACAATCGACGACTGGTGCGGCCTCTGCCCACTTCGTCAAATAGTCAGTCACTATGACTATGTATCTCACACCATTTCTTTTCCTAGGTGAGGGTGGATTGGACCCACAAAATCCACATCCCATTTATCAAAATGTTGCAAATTTACTTGTGGTACTAGTAACATCTCATCCTACCACGATGGTTTTCTAGTGCATTGACAGACATCAAAATTCCACGCATAATATATCACATCATTATGCAAAGTGGTACACCAGAGCACTGCGCGAAGCACCTTCCTTGTAGTAGCACAAACTCCATAGTGTCCACCGACGACTCCCGAATGTGCTTCCACCAAAATATGCCCTTTCTCATGCGGTAGGAAATAGCGCCTCAAAATATTGTCTGATCCAAGTTTGTATAGCTTCTTAGCAATCAAATGGATATATGAAGCCTTGAATTCCAACTACTTCTTCTGGCTTGATGAGAAATATTCTGGAGCAACTCTCGTTTCCAAAAACTGGATTATTTGGTCATAGTAATCATCTTCCATGTCAAATATGAATAACTGTGCATCAGGCAATCCTTATTTCATATTTGGTGGCTCCTCGCCTATCTCAGTTCGAGAAAAATGACCAGGGCCCACATACAAGTGTACAGGCTTCACAATTATCTCAAAATCAAACTCCTGAAAGATAAGTAGCCAATGACATATCCCCCCCCCCAAACACAGGCTTATTGACTAGGTATTTCAAAGTAGAATGGTTTGTAAACATATTGAAATGACCACCTAGGAGGTAATATCTAAATTTATGTAGCACATATACCATAGATAGACCTTCTCTCTTTTTGGTTGTATAGTTTTTTTCAGCAAAAGAAAACTTGCGACTAGCAAAAGTATTGATGTATTTGTAACTTCAGAATGTATTCACTTGTATATCTTATGTATTGTACCCCGATGTTTATTCCAGGAAGTATCTGTAATGTTATTGACTCATGTCATGCCCCGATGTTCCTATCAAGAGATTCAATAATGTAAACAAGTCATGTAAATTCATAGAGTCTAACCCTCCTTATTGATCAAGGGTTAAAGTCCCTGTAGTTGTGGGGCCCTAGGTTTATTAGACTCTCTTAGAGAAGTCATCCCTAGTGATTTATTTTCAAGTTGGGAATTAGTATAAATAGAGAGGGACCCTCTCTATTTAAAACACATTCATACATATTCACTCACACTCAGTTGTAGCGCATAAATGAGAGAGAGAGAAGAAGTTGGGACAAGAGAGAGAGAGACACTACTGCTGTCGGGATATAATCTTATTGTCTTTGGGTTTTACTTTTGGTGTTGATTCTATCTCTGAGGAAGTTGCTGGGTTTTCTCCTTTAGGGTTTCCCCAAGGATAATATTTGTGTTCATTGTATCATGTGATTGATTGTTGTGCTTGTTATTATCTCAGATAAGATCCTAAGATAATATAGCTTAAATGTTAAAAATATAACATGGTATCAGAGCTAGCCTGAGAAGAAGACATTGTGTAGCTGCTGAAGCTAGGGTTTCCTACATTTTTGTATCTCTTTGCACAGATTTTCAGCAAAAGGAGGCTGGGATGACTCTCCTCTCTAGGGTGCATGTTTCTGTTGAAGCAGAGTATGATTCTAAGCATTTTCATTTTTTGACTCGACACTGCTGTGGGAAATTAGGCATTTCCACAGAAGTGGAATTTTTGAGTGAGCCCCGGCTTGGATTGATCTCCTCCACAAAATTGAATTTTAGAGATCATGATAAAAAAATTTGGTTGGGTATAATTCTGGGAAATCCAAACCCTAGATATGCTCCTGAACCAGAAAACCAGCTCTACAGAAATTCAGCTCCATATCCAGTTCGAACATCTTAACCTGGTAAGATCTAAATATTTTGTATTTCCATTTGAGGTTCTCTATTAAGATGTCTCATCATACCAAGATTGATGAGAATATTGAGGGAGATGATAACTTTCAAGCTTGGAAGTATAGGATCTCCCTGGTCCTGGAAGAAAATGAGTTGGACTCTTACATCAATGAAGATGTTCCAGTTCAATATGGAGATGAGGCTAAGGCCTTACACAAGAAGAAATTGGTCATGGCTAAGAGGGTTATTGCTGATTCAATCAAGGATCATCTCATACCTCAAGTGTCCTTTCTAAAGACACCTAAAGAGATGTTTGATTCCTTGAACAAGTTATTTGAAGGGAAGAACATAAACCTAAAGATGACTCTGAGAAACCAATTGAATAATGTAAAGATCTAGAATGTGGAGACCATCCATTCTTACTTTACAAGGGTCTCTCAAATCAAGGAATAGCTTGAAGCGGTAGATGAAGAATTAGAGAATGCCGAAATTGTGATGACCACCCTGAATGGTCTCCCTAGGGCATGGCACTCTTTCATTCAAGGGATCTGTGCCAGAAATAAGCTAGTCAAGTTTAGCAGACTATGGGAGGATTTCTCACAAGAAGAAGCTTGAATATTAGCTCAAGAAGAAAATATGGGAAGTGAAGATCAAGCTCTCACAATACAATCCAAGAAAAGAAGAACATGCCATCATAGAGGTAAGCACTCTCTCTAGAAGAATAACACTAGAAAATCTAACAAAGATTTGTCTAAGTTCATTTTCTATACATGTGATGAAAGAGGACACCTTGCAAGAGATTGTATGATAAACAAAGATAGATATCACAAGAGGAAGGGAAACAGGAAAAGACATCATGCTCATGTTGCAGATGATGATGAGCCTTCCAATAAGAGAATCAAACAAGACAGTGATGATTCTTTAAGTGATGAAGAATATGTTTTGATTTCCACTCTCATGGGAAACATCACACATGGAAGCAATGACTGGCTTATGGACAGTGGGGCTTCCAAACACATGACAGGATTCAAAGAATCATTTGTGAAATTATCAGAACATGAATCACCCCACAAGGTGAAACTTGGGGATGACTACCAGTATCTAATAAAAGGTAGTGGAGAATCCTCCTATAAATTAGACTCTAGAAAGTCTATGAAAATGAAGGATCTCCTATTTGTACCAAGAGTAAAGAATAACCTTCTCTCCATCTCTACATTAGATGCAAAAGGCATGAGAGTTTCATTTATAGATGGCCAAGTTCTCATGATGTAGTAGTAATTGGAGAACAAGAGGGAGGACTATACAGATTAAGGGGCCAACCAGAACAAGCTTTTGTTCATGACTCAGTAGAACCAAATGAACTTTGGCATAGAAGGCTTGCACATGTGCATTATAGGGCACTACCACTTGCAAGCAAAGCTGTTGAAGGTCTTCCAAAAATAAAAGCAAAACATGAAGGAGTATGCAAGGGATGTGTGAAAGGAAAGAACACAAAGAAAAAATTTCCACGTAGTGAAAGAAAAGCTAAAGAAATCTTGGAAATCATTCACTACAATGTATGCGGTCCAGTGTCATCTAGTTCATTAAGCAAGTATGTATACTATGCTTCTTTCATTGATGATTTTTCTAGGAAGACATGGATATACTTCATGAAGAACAAAGACGAAGTATTTAGCAAGTTCAAGGAATTCAAAGCCTTGATCGAAAACTACATAGAGAAGAAGATCAATAATTTTTTATCAGACAATGGCAGAGAATTCACATCAAATGAATTCAAGGACTTATGTAGAGATTCAAGGATTAAGAGGGAGTCTACCACTCCATATAATCCACAATAGAATGCGGTTGCAGAAAGGAAGAATAGAACGATCATGGAAGCTGCAAGGGCAATGCTTCATGATCAAGATATTCCCATGCCTCTATGGGAAGAAGTGGCTAGAACAACTATGTATGTATAGAACCGTACTCCACATTGAGTACTCAAGAACAAGACACCTGAAGAAGTGTTTTTTGGAAATAAACCAAAATTCAGTCATCTTAGAATATTTGGTTGTCCAGTATACATTCACATTCTGAAAGAAAAGAGGAAAAACTTAGATCTTTCAGGAAGGAAGGGTATATTTTTGGGATACTATGAAAGCTCAAAGGATTACAGAATATACTACCCAAGATTCATTAAGATTGGCATCAACAAGGATGTAAAATTTGACGAAGACTCGTCTTACAACAAATCCAGAAAGAGACCTGCTGAAGAACCTGTAGAAATAGAAGTACCCAGAATTAATGACACAACCATGAATGATGCAACTCAAGAAGAATATCAAGAAATAGAAGAACCTCAAGAACCTATAGATCCACCTCAGGAGAAGAATCCTCCTAAGAGGAAACCTGCTTGGGTACGAGAAGCTATCCAAGGTACAGAAAGATATGGGGCTCCAGAAGAGATACACAGAGAGAGGAAAAGAACCAGGTTTTGCTCCGATTATGTAGCCCTATTATGTGACTTCATCGATAAAGAACCTTCCAACTATGAAGAAGCAACTGAAAACAAAGAATGGAAGGATGCTATGATCGAAGAGTATCAATTCATCATGAAGAATGATGTTTGGGATGTTGTCCCAAGACAAGAGGGGAAGTCTGTTGTAACTTCTAAATGGATCTATAAGATCAAGCATGCTACAAATGGTAGCATAGAGAAATATAAAGGAATATTTGTGGCTCATGGTTTCTCTCAGAAAGAAGGAATAGATTATGAAGAAACTTTTTCTCCTGTAGCCAGATATACTTCCATTAGATCAGTACTTGCTTTAGCTACAATAATGAAGTGGAAAGTAACTAGATGGATGTCAAGACAACTTTCTTGAATGGTGTATTAGAAGAGGAGTATATGTGGAGCAGCCACTCGGTTTGAGACACATGACATAGAGACTCATGTGTGTAAGTTAAAGAAATCCCTATACATTTTGAAACAGGCACCCAGGACATGGTACGGATGAATTCACAGCTTCCTATCCAGTTTGGGATTTACCAAGACTAAAGCGGATTCCAACGTTTACTACAAGGTTGAAGAAGGGAACCCAGTGATACTCCTACTGTATGTAGATGATCTATTTGTAACAGGTGAGGATGGGTTGATTGCTAATACAAAGAGCAAACTTGCTGTCAAGTTCAAAATGAAGGACTTGGGTATGATGCACTACTTTCTAGGCATGGAGGTGTGGCAGAATGCAGATGGAATTTTGTTATACACCTGAATGGCACCTCTCCATCCGAGTGCCGACATCCCTCATGTTGGAAAACAAAAGGAAACTTATGGATAGAGGTTTGCCCAAAACACTATAGCTTGGCTTGTCATGAAATACATGCTTCCTCCATCAAACTAGTTACTTTGCCATTTTTTCCTATATTTAGATGTATTCGCAACTATCCTTATATACAACTCGTGCATCACTCGCGAGTCTCCTTTACAGCAAGTTGTGAATCCATGTATTCGCGGGTTGCGCTTATACATAGTCGCGAATCATTCATGGGTTGCTCTACTATAGACCCGCGAATGTGTCTCAACATATAAACATAAAAACACTCGCGCTAATGGGAGATTAGTTAAGTTATTTAACTTAATTTCCTTAACTGCTATAACCTCCCTAACCTTCGAGAACTGCCTTATTTCACCCATATAAATACAGGCCTTGGGGAGGGTGTTGATTACTTACACTTGGAGAGAAAATTTATGTTGGTGGAGTTTATACAGAAGTTTTTGGAGCAGTGAACTCAGAATCATTTGGTTGCAGAGAAGTCCTTGTCTCAGGCGTTGGGTTGTATCTGAAATATTTCCATTATTGATAATAAAGAGATTAATTCTTCCATATGTGTTTCATGTGTATTGGTTTGATAATTATTTATGCTTATTTATCTTATATGTGATTTATCTAACCTGCTTATACATATATGAATCATCTTGTATCTGGAAAAGTGTTTCTTGACAGGTGAAAGAGGAGCAATCTTGAAGACTTTGGAAGTGGAACAGAGAAGAAGAAGATTAGCAAGGATCAACCTTCGTTTAACAAGTAAGTCCTTTTGATCTTCCTATTTCTTATTCTGCACTTTAGAAGTCAATTGTCTGCAATTAATTGAGTATGTTGGTAACCCCAGACCTTAGGTTATTAGGTGTATAATCCTGTACAACAGAACTAATGACTCCACTGGAGAAGCTCGGACTGCTGTAGGTTGTTTTTTGTCCTTCTGACCAGTTTTGCTAGTGAGTCTGTTTCTGATTTGTTATCCTGTTTCAGTACTTGCTTCAGCATTTGAAAGTCTTGGGTTTTTCTTGAGTTTTTGAGAAAAAATTTAAACCCATTTGCGGGTTTTCTTTATAGACAGTTGCGAATACTACTGTGCATGCGTGGGTTGTTATACTAGACAGTCGCGGGTTGCTCTTAGTGACAGTTGCGAATACTCCTGGAAGTGGGGATTTTTGAGATAAGTTTTGCTTGTTCTTCTCTTTGTTTGGCCCCTATTTCTGAGTGGTCTTTCTTGAAGAATGTTGTGTAGTAGGTCTGAGTACTGTTAGTGATCACATTTCCTTGCTTTTTCGGAAGCTCTTGAGTCTTTTTGCTTGGTTTATTTACTGCTTGCATACTGAATTGTTTTGGCCTGTTTGGGTAGTGGGTTAAAGTGTCTTAGTCCAGATCAGTGATCAGGGTCTTGGGCTCAGTTTTTCCAGTCTGTCTTCTGATGATGGCTGGTTGTCACTTGCCTTTGTAAGTCTGCATTGATTCTTTGTCATTGTTTGCACCTAAGCTAGGGTTCCTAGCCTTCCTTCATTGGTTGTCTTTTGGTCCTGTTAGCCTGTCTACTTCAGTCTATTGTTTTTATATAGTTTATAAGTGTCAAGTTTGCTCAAGCTTTGTGCATTGTAGATGCATAGTAGAGTTTTGATTATTTTTAAAAGTGAAAAGAAAACATAGTTAAAGCTTTTGCATTGTGATTTTTGCATAAGTAGTGTTCATTTCAATTTAAAAATATTATATCAAAAACTACAAAAACATAGGCTTAGTTTCTTTCATCGTTGCTTTCAATTCATCAATACATATTTGCAAAAATTAAAAAAGAAGTTTGTTTTTATAATGGCAATTTTGCTTTGAATACACCTTTACTTTCATTTGTTTCTTGTTTGAGTCAAAACATCATACAGTATACCACTCCATTTCCTCTTGAGTAAAGAACAGCCCTTTAAAATAAATGCATAAATTAAAATTTACTCGTAACTTTTGTTTTCTAGGGGCCTTTCACCTACTAGCTTAGGCTAGACTTGTGGGCTAGGGAGTGTAAACTTCCCACAAGTTATAAACTCAGATGTAGTGGACCTTTCTTTAGGGAAATCCTTGACTATATCACTGTATCTAGGAAGCTCCTCTCAAACGGGAGTTAAGCACTAGGCTGCGTGGAGGCTTGGACAGAGGATATAACCCTCCGAATCCTTGTCAAAACGTAACCCAGGACTTTTACGCATTTGGAGATTCTGTCCTAGAAAGAGTTTTGGGCTCAGCTACCCTGCCCATGCGTACGAGTTCGGCTAACGACTGTCCCCCCAGACAGCTGGTATTGCCAAGGTAGCCTTTAGTCTCTTGTATTTTAGGGTTCATACCTAGGTAAACCAGAAGGTTATTTCTGGTTCACCTTGAACGGGCTTGGAAGGTAACCCTTGTGGAAAGTGTAGGAGGGCGGTGGGTGGTTCTTCTGCTTGTGCCTAAGAACCACCTCAAGGATGCCAAGTAATCATTCATCAGCTTTCTTCAGGAAAGTATATCTTTTACCCTGGTTTGATTACTTGAGACTCTAGGAACTTTTTAGTGTATGCTCTGTGGTTTTGCCTGTGTTTAGTTGGACTTAGGGTGTGATTTGTTAAATTTTTAATACTGGAGGACCAACCTATTAGAAGGTCAAGAAGGTTGAGAAACCTTCCTCCTATCACTGCATTGGAGCCTCCACCTTTACCTCAAAGGCGGAGATTAGACACAGATGGTTCATTCGAACCTGTAGGAATAAGTGAGACTCTTAGTGAACCAAAACTCATTGCTAACCGTTTCAATCTTGAAACAATTGAGATAGAAGAATTACAGACTGACGAGTTTGCAAGAAATTTTAACCCCCCCTTGACTAATTTAAACGATCCTGTGATCGTCCAGGTTAGACCTTTTGATTCACCAGTGCTAGGTGTCCCTGTGGGTAGATTCATGTCTTCTATGAAAGAAAGTTCTTTTGTGTTTACCTCGACCCTTCTGGTTGAAGGGGTACTACCTCCCCCGGTAAGTACCCCTAGATCTAGTTTTCCTTCTACACCTTTGACTCCAGCGAGCCAGGTGGTTCAACCACCGGTTCACTCCAACATAGGAGGTACTTCTGGTAACACGGTTTCTGGGATCCCCAGTATACCTACCATTCCTTCTTCCTTCCCTTACACTACCCAAAGTGGTCCGATAGGATCCTCGGCTTATGTCCAAGGATTTCTTTGGAATGGGGGGCACATTCCCCCATCCAGTCCATACGTAGGTCCATCTCCTTCATATGTAGGAGTGCAATTTTGGAGCAACACCTCTTACGGGCAGAGCTTCCAAACCCCTATTTCGTTCCCATACACGAGCTCTCCCTTTTCATTGTTTAGAGGAGGGATACCTGCTCCAGTCTTTCAGACCCCTGCTTCTATGGGGACGGCCCAAACCACTTACACTGCACCTCCCACACAAAATCCTGTGGCTTACGGATGGAATCTGTTTCAAAGAAACCTTCCCACTTCACAACCGGTGGCTGGGGGCAACCCCACTTTTACCCATGGGAATTCGGGGGCAGGTCCCTCGAATCCCCAAGTTGGCACATTTACTACCCTGGTTAGGCCCAAACTTCCTTTCCTTGCAACTTTAAACTTGCCAGACTTGTCAAAATTGATGAATGACCTGGTGAGGCATGACCCCTTGTGGCCACCCGTTCCCACCAAATTGTCGTCGGACATCCCTAAGTTCGAAGGTAAAGCTGGTGAAGATCCTGGGACACATGCCACCACTTTTCACTTATGGTTTTCTTCCAATTCGTTGAATGAGGATTCAATTAGATTGAGGCTATTCCAGAGAACCTTGACAGGTACGGCGGCCAAATGGTATATCAAATTGCCTTCTGCTGCCTTTAGTAGTTTCTAGGATTTGGCTAGTGCTTTCCTTAGCCACTTTCAGCTTCCGGTTTGATACGATTTCGGAACGGACTTGTTGTCTACTTTTAGACAAAACAAGGCTACCCACATCTTGGATCATATCCAAGAGTGGAGGAGGCGAAAGAGCCTTATCAAAGCCACCATTCCTCCTGAGTTTCTATTAGAATGGTTCCTTAAATCACTGTTGCCATAGATATCTAAGGATGTTTCCACATCAGGAGTAATGAATGAAGAAGAAGCCATACTCAGGGCCCAGCAGTTATACTTGATTTACTCACAGTCTGGGATCTTGTATGAGATCATCCTTGAGGCACCGAGGCCTTTGCACAAAGCGGAGAAGCCTAATCCTGGACCCCATGCCGATGGTGTGGTTGGGTCTGTTAACTCTCCCACCGTAGAGTCTTTAACTAAGAAACTTCACCAGTTGTCTGTCAAATAGTCTACGGTGGAGGCAGAAAAGGCTGCCCCCTCTCCCCATAATGCAAATTTTTTTTCTCAAACCTCTCAGAAGGGCAATCAGCAGCTCGGTGGGAAGAAAAAGAAAGGTAAGAAGGGAGAGGGAAACCAAAACAAGCCAAAGCCCACGAACAATGCTGATGGGGGACAAAAATAAAAGAATAAGGTCAAGTTCCCTTGTAAGTTGTGCCAAGAGGACCACCTTACTCACCTTTGTCCCCTTATGGATCAAGCCCAAAATCTGCTCAAAGCTCAACAACCGGATGTCCTGAAGGACCCGTTTCCCCAAGGACAGAACTCTGCTTCAACTTCTAATGTAGCAGGGGGCACTCAAACTACCCCTGACCCTAATTATATCAACATGGTTCGATCTTCGACTTTGTTGCAAACCAGGAACAAAAACTATGAAACTGAGACTTCTGAGAAGGGTAAAGTTGTAGTTGAACCTTCCGACCCTCTCATGATAGAAAAACCTACCAAAACTATGCCGAAGATACTGAAAGGTGTTTTCAAGAAGACTTTGCATAACCCCAATGTTAGGGCTGCTTCAAACTACTCAGTGGTTGAATATTTATCTCAAACCCCGTGTGCAATGTCAGCTTTAGAGGTGTTACAGAGTTGTCCCGCCCAGCGGGATGCTCTCTTAGCAGCTTTAGGTAGCATGGATTCTTCGAGTCTCATGGAAAAATTCAATCTATCTGATGTCAAAATTCGCCTACCTTACCATGTAGCCCTATCAATAGACGTCGTCCATGGTGGTAAGACCATTGGAAGGGCAGTTGTTGATGAGGGATCCTCTACATGTGTTATGTCCTTGGCCTGCTGGAAAGCTCTTAGATCCCTAGAGCTAGTCCCATCAAACACTTTACTTACTGCTTTTGATGGAAGTTCCTTCCATCCTCATGGTATCCTACCGACTTTCGAGCTTAAGTTGGCAGGAAAAGCAGTGTCTGTTGAAGTTGAAGTGATTGATGCTCCTTTGGACTATAATTTGTTCCTAGGAAGGAATTGGACTTATGCAATGTCTGCGGTTGCATCGGCTGTTCTTCGTGTCGTGGTTTTTCCACATGAGGGCAAGTTGGTTACTGTTGACCAGCTTGATTTTACCCAAAAAGGCCATTTAGATTCTAAGGAATCCACTATGCCATTGGTTGATCAGGCCAAACCTGCTGCACAGAGCTTGGGAGCTGGAATGTACGCATCATTGATGGGCACATTTGACCTTCCAGCCTCGGTGAATTACATTTGTTCTACTACTATGGGGAAGTCCATCACTACGGTTGTTGATAGGACTGATCCTTGGGTCCTCCCAAATCCCCATGAACCAGAAGTTCCCTTATCGGCAGTAGAGGTAGCTTATCAAGCCATCATTCAAGCTACTGTTGATCCCATTCCAGATCCTCTATTAGTCTCAGATGATCTGGAAGAAGTCTATTTGCCCGCATGGGTGGAAAACTCTTTATATTCCATAGATTGCTTAGATATGGTTTTACCTTCCAATGAAGCTATTCTGGAAGCTATGAGTGGACGTGATAAGATTTGTGAGGATCTTCATCATCGATCCTATTTTCTTCCAGATTTGAGCAAGATAGAAAACCAAGAGTTTAAAGTGAGACTGTCAGATGATATTGAGGTACCTATCAACCCTTTGCCTAGGGAAGGAGTGTTTGCTGAGGAGAATATGGCAAAAATTTCTGCCACTATACCCATCAATATATCTGTGAACCCAAATGTCATGGAAAACATCTATATAGGTGAAAACTGCTCTCCGGTGGAGATTTCCATATACACTGCCCTTTTCAAGGAATTCCATGATATCTTTGCCTGGTCATATGAGGATATTCCAGGAATTAATCCATCTATTGTTCAACATGAAATCCGAACCTATCCTAATACCAAGCCGGTTCGACACAAATTAAGACCCGTGAACCCGCGTAAAGCGACGGCTGTGAAGGCAGAAGTTGAAAAGCTCTTGAAAGCTGGTTTTATATATCCCATAGCTTTGACTGAATGGGTATCCAACCCTGTTCCTGTTGATAAAAAGCAAGGGACTATTCACATTTGTACAAACTTTAGAGACCTCAATAAAGCCTGTCCTAAGGACAATTACCCCACACCATTCATTGACCAGATCATAGATGCATGTGCGGGGAGTGAAGTGTTTTCTTTTATGGATGGTTTCTCCGACTACAATCAAATCCAAATCAAACTGGAAGACCAACATAAAACTGCTTTCATTTTCCCTTGGGGTACATTTGCGTATAGAAAAATGCCCTTTGGATTGAAAAATGCTGGGGCTACCTTTCAACGAGCCATGAACTTTGCTTTTCACGACATAAAAGCCATTGTGGAACCGTACCTTGATGATCTTCCTGCACATTCTCACAAGAGGGTCCAACGTCCAGATCATTTGAGGTTGATTTTTGAAAGATGCAGATACTATAAAATTCGCTTGAATCCCCACAAGTGTGTTTTCTGTGTCGATTCAGGAAGATTACTCAGATTCATTGTGTCTAGTAGAGGCATCTAGGTGGATCCATTGAAAGTTGAGGCCATTGTAAATCTGCCTCCTCCTCGTTCTCTCAGGCAACTTCAAATCCTGTAAGGAAAGTCCAGCTTTCTTCGACGTTTTATCGTTAATTATGCCAAGATCACTAAAGGTTTCATGCGCTTGCTCAAAAAAGACACTCCTTTTGTATGGGATGAAACCGCACAACTTGCGTTTGAGGCATTGAAAAAAACTTTGCTATCGGCTCCTTTGTTACGCCCACCAGATTATTCTAGGGATTTTATATTATATCTGGCCGCGTCGGAGTCGACCATTGGGGTAATGCTAGTTCAAGAGGACGATAAGCTTGTTGAGCATGTTGTTTATTATATTATCCGTGCTTTGGCCGGACCTGAGCTTAGGTACTCCCACGTCGAGAAGTTAGCCTTAGCAGCTGTTTATGCTGTGCAGAGGTTGCGCCACTACATTTTACCTGAGGACCACCACAGTAGTGGCGAATGTGAATTCGTTCCAATATGTTTTATCCCAATGGATTATTGGGGGAAAATTTAATAAGTGGATAGTCATTCTTCAGTAGTTTGACTTGGATTTTCAATCCGCTAAGTCTAAAAAGTCCTTAGTTTTTCTTGAGCTAATAGCAGAATTTCCCACCGAAGAAAATGTAGCGGTGGAGGATGACTCATTCCCAGATGAGCACATCTTCCTCATATCCACTTCTGATCCTTGGTACGGGGATATTCTAATATATCTCCAGAATTTGAAGTATCCTGCCGCTTAATCTAGGGAGGAATGACGTAAGTTACGCCTTCATGCCAAGAACTACCTCATTATAGGAGATACATTATATTGACGAGGGGTAGATTCTATCTTGCATCGCTGCCTTACTCATGAGGAAGTAGAGATTGTCCTAAATGATTCCCATAGTGGAGCATGTGGGGGTCATTTATCTGGGTTAGCAACAACCCAGAAGATATTACGTGCTGGTTATTTCTGGCCCACGATCTTTAAAGATTGTGTGGAAGCCATGAAGCGCTGTTATCCGTGTCGGCTTTACACTGGAAAAATGTGGTCGCATCCTGCTCCATTATTTCCTATTGTCTTGGTAGGCCCCTTCATGAAATGGGGATCGATTAAATGACCTGCAACCCAGTCTCAGCTGGGGGGCATAAATACATCATTGTCGCTGTTGACTATTTTACAAAATGGGCAGAGGCAATGCCTACTTTCAAAGATAACGGGGAAACTGCAGCTTTCTTTGTTTTCAATCAAATTATTGCAAGGTTTGGTATTCCCAAAGTGATTGTCACTGACCATGGCAGTCATTTTCAAAATAACATGATGACGGAACTGACCACCATGCTCGAATTTCGACAAGAACACTCTTCTCCATATTATCCGCAAGCAAATGGTCAGGTTGAGGCTGTAAACAAGACTTTGAAAAATATCCTTAAATGGAAAATTGATACAACCCGTTCTAATTGGCATATCATGTTATATCCTGCTCTTTGGGATTACCAAACTAATGTTAAGACTGCCATGGGTTATTCACCTTTCCAACTCATTCACGGGGTGGAAGCAGTTACTCCGATTGAATGCGAAATCCCGTCCTTGAAGATACCCATTCATGTGTTACCTGACACGACTGAGCTTGAAGAATGTCTATTACATCTAGAACACCTTGATGAGCAACGTAGAGATGCGTTGACTACCAATCAGGCTCATAAAAATAGGGTTAAATCTCAATATGATAAAATGGTCAAACCTAGGGTTTTCTCTGAAGGGGAACTTGTCTTGCTTTGGGACCAAGATAAAGAGCCCTTGGGGGCAGGAAAATTCAAGGCTATGTGGTTAGGACCCTATGTTGTTTCAAAAGTATTGAGTAAAGGGGCATATGAATTAGTGGATTATGATGGGAATAACCTTCTTGAGCCTAGAAATGGGCTCTACCTGGTACTATGCTTAGGCTTAGCACTTTTTCTTGTAATTTTATTATATGTATTTTATGTACATTAGGTTGTCAGTTTTGTTTTTTATATTATCTGCTGGTTGTTGCAGATGTCTTCCAAAATTTATGTAGGTTTCGCTAATGGCACCAGTTGTCACACTTGTAACCTAGCTTTGGCAGCATGGGTTATCTATTCTCCCACAGGACAGCTTGTTGCCGCTGGTGGCGCTTGTCTAGGTCCTGCTTCTAATAATGTTGCTGAGTATAGGGCTATTATTGANACTAAGCCTGACCGCCCTGGCCACTGGGACCTCCTTGTTCCCCATGATCTCTAGGCACCCTGGATTCCTCAACCTCCTCGGCCTCGGCAGCCTCCATCACATCTCTGTATACAAGTACTGCTCTAGCTACTCGCCTGAACAGATGTAGCCATATCGGTGGAACCCCTACTACAAACTCCTGCATGGCTATAGGTATGTGCTCAATCCGTATCGTAGGTACTCGTTGGGTCAGCCTGGACAGCTTCACCTCTAGTACCTAAACCAATCCTGGGTCTCCTCCTACAACTAGACGCACGAACATGCGGGGGTGCCCTTCAGGGTGGACTGGTCCAATATCTGCATTTTGATACATAAATCAGATTAAGAATTGTACATATGTATATCACTATCATTTCAAAAATTCATAAAAATTTGAAAATGATAAAAAATTAAAAAATCACTTACCCATCTCACCCCATATTCTTCCTGGAGGGAGGACAAGGTCAGGATCACCTCGGAAATCCATCCCAGCGTATGGAAACTGCTCCAACATTGGCAGCTGTCGTTCCCACCATATATAAAATTCATCATCGTAGACGCTATGTACTATGTCTCCTCCTCCTTGACGGAGGAATATATCTCCCCACCAGCTCAGCCTAGGTTGACGTGGATGTCTGACCTGCAATGGTATAGAAGGTCTCATAGCTGGTACTCTCTCAAAGAATAATGCTACTAGTATGCTGGCATAGCCAAAAATTTTGCGTCTTCCTCTTCTACAGTCGGATAGTTGCCTCTTCATGATGGGGAGCACTCCCGAACCCCAATCTTAGAGAGCACCTCTAAAGCAATCAACTGCCACCCTCATTTGATTCCTGGTGGCCATATGCAGCCCTGATGATCCTGAAAGTCTCACAATAGTACTAGCTAGTACCTGG
>LPNX010953232.1:323522-407658 GCA_001517045.1 Pseudotsuga menziesii
GTCTGCAATAATAACACTGCTTCCCTTCTTTTGTGTACCTAGTGTACAGAACATGTTAACATAGTCTTGGACACTCAAGGGGTCTCCGCCCCTGCCAGTTCCCTCCAAGTTCACCGGTACCACCCATTGTGATAACCCGGTTATGAAATATATATCCTCTACGGTAAGCTCTAAGGTCTCACCTTGAATATTGAACATCCCCATGTCATGATCCTAGTAATTGGCCATGAATTCCAGTAAGCAGACATTTGCCCGCATGGGCGATGTGCAAAAGAACTTCAGCATCCCACAAGTCCTCAATGCTTGTATTGTGGGAAAGATTTGGAGCGCTGCATGATCCATTATTTCATGTTCTCTTTCCCTCCACTCCAGCACCATATTTTTCCTGGCAAATACACACAATTTGGTTCAGTATTTCATCTTTAAAAATAAAAAATTGTGCATAAATTTTGAGTTTTCACCCATTGCGCAGCATTCGCGATTATCTAATTAGGAAGGCCACAAGTCATTCGCGACTGCCTAGTTAGACAACTCATGAGTAAAACGCGTATTCGCGACTTTTACTCCTTGCAACCCACGAATGCGCCATGATATACTTTGGGATGATGTAAAATACTGAATTAACCATTAATTTTGATATTTGTTTGGATCAAATTGAAGGGCTTAGGGTGTAGAGTTACCTGAAGCTGATGAATCCGGATTTCGACGGTCCAATTGTCCACGGTAATCGATCAAAGATAGAGGGTAAACTTTCCTTTTTTGGTCCAAAAAGTGCAAATGGTGAGAAATGTTTTAATTTTCAAGCTATTTATAGAAATAATATTTCGTAAAGTGGGTCTTTTTATATAGTTTGAAATGTCAATTGACTAATATCACCCTCTTTGTGCCTTGGAATAGGTTTACCAACTTTTACAAAGTGTTGATGCTTCTATAGGGTGGTTTTGCTATCTCCAACATATGTTGGCATCTTATCACTCCACATTAACCTTAGTATGCAACATTTTGCCATGGAATATGGTATCCTAAGCCATTAGTCCCTTGTCTCTACCATTGTTCTTCTATGGCTAGGATCCTTATTTCATGAGTATCATCCTTATATGCCCTTGTCATCCTTTGGTACTCATACCGTCACTGTTTCAGGCCTAGGGGTTTCCTCATAGCTATTTTTCACACCAAATAGAGCTTCTTCTGAATCTTTTTTTACAAGCTATCCCTTTATAGGACTCCCAGGCCTTATGGAGTTTCTTTAGGCCCAGGTATGACTCCTTCAAAATAGACTTGACTGCCGAGTTATCTCGTCCGTTCAAGCTCGTTAAGAATATGTGAATGGGCATCCACATTGGTGGTAGGTTATCTCTTTCTCGGACCATGCAGAATAATACGAGAAAGGATCACTCTCTTTTCTTTTTTGAATTGAGAAGAGTATTCTCAGGTATAGGTTTATCACTTTTCCGGACCTGAGGGACTAAATTTACGGAAAAGGAACACCTGGTTTGAGCTTAGTTTTCTCTTCTTCGTGCTCTAGACCCAAACATGAAAAAGATTTCGAGTGTACTTTGTGTCTTTGTCATGATCGTTAAACACTAAAGAACAAAGCAACGAGTTTATTATTGTAAGCCCCATTTCTTGTAACCAAATGGATCTTTCCGAGTGATCTTGCTTTCCTTCACACTCGTAAAACTCAAGCTATCTTATGCTGTTCTGGAAGGAGCGTTGGGTAGGTGGTAATTTAACCTTTTTTGGACCTCCCTAACTAAGTATGAAAAAGGTGCGCCAGGTGAAAGAGGAGCAATCTTGAAGACTTTGGAAGTGGAACAGAGAATAAGAAGATTAGCAAGGATCGACCTTTGTTTAAAAAGTAAGTCCTTTTGATCTTCCTATTTCTTATTCTGCACTTTAGAATTCAATTGTCTGCAAGTAATTGAGTATGTTGGTAACCCTAGACCTTAGGTTATTAGGTGTATAATCCTATACAATAGAACTGGCAACTCCGCTAGGGAATCTAATCATGTCTCCTACATGACAGATAAGTCTAGTTGTTCTATCTATCCATTGTATGTTGCCTTGGATCATCTCTGTATTGTGCTCATTGTTCAAGGACTTTACCCAATGTCTGATCTATAACCTGATTCCATCATTGTTATATCTGCTATCTATTTGTGTCTCCCTTCTGTTTCCCAGTTCCTAGTCACTCTTGTGATCCGTTGAAGGATCTGTTGCCTTCCTTATCACAGCATGGTTCTGTTTCAGTACTTCCTGATGACGAAGACCTAGAGTTTTGACGATCGTACCTCTGGATTCACTTTCATCATTGGTGAACTCCTTTGCTTCAGTTGTCAATTATCACCTATTGGTTGACAAACTGTTGAATCCTTTCCATGTTCGACTTCAGCTTACCCTTATTCACATGGCTTGGATTGTACTGGTTCTTTGGGATCCTCTATGAAGACCTTAGTCTCTCACATATGGACTAAGTTGCGCAAGATTATGTTCGATCTATCTACATAGCTTCCAGATCTTTGAAGACTCATCATTATTGTATATTGTGGCTTCGATCCACCTTTGTAATATACGTGGTTCTATACCTGTATCATATGATGTAATCAAATATTGTAAAGGAGCTAATGTTCTAGTAAATTGAACATAGCATCCTCAGATGTAACTTTGTATATGACATTACTATGCTTTGTTTCAGGTACTCTCTCTGCTCCATTGGATTTCTGAGTTCTCCAAAGATGAATATTATAATGTATTTCGTTCATCGTTCCCCTCTAACCTCACACATTAGGGGGCATTTGTTATACACCTGAATGGCACCTCTCCGTCCGAGTGCCGACATCCCTCATGTTGGCACACAAAAGGACACTTATGGATAGAGGTTTTCCCAAAACACTATAGCTTGGCTTGTCATGAAATACATGCTCCCTCCATCAAACTAGTTACTTTGCCATTTTTGCCTATATTGAGATGTATTCGCGACTATCCTTATATACAACTTGCACATCACTCGCGAGTCTCCTTTACAGCAAGTTGCAAATCCATGTATTCGTGGGTTGCGCTTATACATAGTCGCGAATCATTTGTGGGTTTCTCTACTATAGACCCGCGAATGTGTCTCAACATTAAAACATAAAAACACTCGCACTAATGGGAGATTAGTTAAGTTATTTAACTTAATTTCCTTAACTACTGTAACCTCCCTAACCTTCGAGAACTGCCATATTTCACCCATATAAATACAGGCCTTGGGGAGGGTGTTGATTACTTACACTTGGAGAGCAAAGTTATGCTGGTGGAGTTTATACAGAAGTCTTTGGAGCAGTGAACTCAGAATCCTTTGGTTACAGAGGAGTCCTTGTCTCAGGCGTTGGGTTGTATCTGAACTCTTTCCATTATTGATAATAAAGAGATTATTTCTTCCATATGTGTTTCATGTGTATTGGTTTGATAATTATTTATGCTTATGCATCTTAGATGTGATTTATCTAACCTGCTTATACATATATGCATCATCTTGTATCTGGAAAAGTGTTTCTTGATAGGTGAAAGAGGATCAATCTTGAAGACTTTGGAAGTGGAACAGAGAAGAAGAAGATTAGCAAGGATCGACCTTCGTTTAACAAGTAAGTCCTTTTGATCTTCCTATTTCTTATTTTTCACTTTAGAAGTCAATTGTCTGCAAGTAATTGAGTATGTTGGTAACCCGAGACCTTAGGTTATTAGGTGTATAATCCTGTACAACAAATTTCCCTGGGACAAGGGAAGTATGCAGTAGAGATCCTGAAGAGGTTCAGGATGATGGACTGCAAGGCCATGAAAACACCTATGGCATCGAAACTGACGCTATTGAGTGATGCTTCATCAGAACCAGATGATGCTATGATGTATCATCGGATGATTGGGTCCTTTATGCACCTAACAAATACAAGACCATATATTTGCTTTGTTGTGAACACATTGAGCCAGTTCTTGATGGATCGAAGACATGTTCACTTGATTGTTGCAAAGCATATTCTGAGGTACCTGAAGGGTACAGTTGATTATGGGCTCAAGTATGAAGTGGATCAGAAGATTAACCTGGAACTTTATGTGAATTTGGATTTGGCAGGAATTACCATTGATAGGAAGAGTGCTTCAGGATGTTGCTTCAATATGAGATCAGGTGTGATATCCTAGTTTAGCAGGAAGCAATCCTGTGTGCCACTGAGTACAGCCGAAGTAGAGTATGTTGCAGCTTGTTCAGCTAGTTGTGAGGCAATTTGGATGAGAAATCTATTGTCTAACTTATTTGATCTCCAGATGGATGCTACTTGTATATATTGTGACAACCAGAGCTGTGTGAAGCTGTCGGAGAACCCAGTGTTCCATGACAAGTAAAAGCATATTGAGATCAAATATCACTATATCAGGGATATGGTGTAGAGAGGAGTAGTGAAGCTCCAATATGTTGCAATAGATGAGCAAATAGCTAATGTACTGGCCAAACCATTAGCCATAGTAAATTTTGAGTACTTCAAGGAAAAGCTTTGTGTTCTCCATATTGAGGTTCCATACAAAGGGAATTGATGTGTCCGTTGGCCTTTCTGACATGGTGGAAGGATGAGCTTCACATGATCAGATGTAAGTGTAGAGATGCTCTGATGTGATTGTGGGTTCTGTTACCACATGATTAGTGCAGATATATTCTGATGTGATTGTGGGATGTGTTCCCACATGATCAGTGCAGATCCATTCTGATGTGATTGAGGGATGTGTTCCTACATGATCAGATATAAGTGCAGAGCCATTCTGATGTGATTGAGGGATGTGTTCCCACATGATCAAATATAAGTGCAGAGATATTCTGATGTGATTATGGAATGTGTTCCCACATGATCAGTGCAGATCCATTCTGATGTGATTGAGGGATGTGTTCCCACATGATCAGATATAAGTGTAGAGATATTTTGCTGTGATTGTGGGATGTGTTCCCACATGATCAGTACAGAGCCATTCTGATGTGACTGTGAGATGTGTTCCCACGTGATTAGATGTAAGTGCAGTTCCTTTCTAATAAGATGAGGTCGGATGTAAGTGCAGAGCCTTTCTGATAAGATGAGGTCGGATTTAAGTGCAGTGCCTTTCTAATAAGATGAGCTTGGATGTAAATGCAGAGCCTTTTTGACAAGATGAGGTCATATGTACGTGCATTTCCTTTCTGATAAGATGAGGTCGGATATAAGTGCAGAGCCTTTCTTATAAGATGAGTTCAAATGTGAGTGCTGGGCCTTTCTGACATCGGTTTTGGATGTGTTCCTCCCATGGTCATATGTGAGTGTTGGGTGTGCTTTTCTGACATGTTTCTTGGATGTGTTCCTCCCATGGTTAGATTTAAGTGCTGGGATGTCCTTTCTGACATGGTTCATTCCATGGTAAGATATAAGTGCTAAAGACGATGAATACCTACATGAAGGCTAGGCCTACAACCAACATGAAAAAGGGTTGGCTCTACAGAACTTCCTATGACAAGTAGAATTGAGATAGCACCAGTGATGATGACCCAGTGATGATCTAGCAGTGATGATCTAGATCAAGTGATGATATAGACTTGATGATGATCCAGTGATACTCCAGATCAAGTGATGATCTAGACTTGATGATGATCCAGTGATTCTCTAGATCAAGTGATGATATAGACTTAATGAAAATGACTTGATGATGAAGATGAATTGATAATGATCCAGATGATACAGAGAAGAAGACTTGTGCTGATAAATTGTGTTCAGAGAATACCTTCCTAGTTAAGAGGGAGTGTTGATGTGTTTTTAACTTCGGAATGCATTCACTTGTATATCTTATGCATTGTACCCCGATGCTTATTCCAGGAAGTATCTGTAATTTAATTGAGTCATGTCATGCCTTGATGTTCCTATCCAGAGATTCAATAATGTAAACAAGTCATGTAAATTCATAGAGTGTAACCCTCCTTATTGATCAAGGGTTAAATTCCCCGCAGTTGTGGGGCCCTAGGGTTATTAAACTCTCCTAGAGAAGTAGGCCCTAGTGATTTATTGTCAAGTCAGGAATTAGTATCAATAGATAAGGAGCCTCTCTATTTAACACACATTCATACATATTCACTCACACTCAGTTGTAGCACATAACTGAGAGAGAGAGAGAGAAGAAGAAGCTGGGACAAGAGAGAGAGAGACTATTGCTGTCGAGAGATCATCTTACTATCTTTGGGCTTTACTTTTGGTGTTGATTTTATCTCTGAGGAAGTTGCAGGGTTTTATCCTTTATGGTTTCCTCAAGGAAAATCTTAGTCTTCATTGTCTCATGTGATTGATTTTTTTTCTTGTTATTCTCTCAGATAATCTCCTAAGATCATATTTCTTAAATGTTAAAAATCTAACAAAAAGTGATCGAGTGATCAAGATCTCCTCCACTTGGTTGCGCAAGCACTACTCTCAACGTGAAAGATGATGCATCCACATGGACATTGAAATCCTTGTTCCAATCTAGTAATGGAAGTATTGGTGCTGAAGCCATCTTGGGCATCAGTGTGTCAAATATTCCTTGACACTCTTGACTCCAGACAAACGTGACATATTTCTTTAATAATTTCTCCATAGGGTCAGTAATCGCAGCATAAAATCCGATGAATTTGCAATAATATTCAGTGTGACCCAACATCTTCCTAATAATTTTCACGTTCATATGTGACAGCAAGATCAAAATGATCGCTATCTTAGTAGGCTCAACAAACAATCATTTCTTGCAAACAATGTGACCCAGCAACATCCCAAAGGGTGCGCAGAAAATACACTTTATTGAGTTTAGCACAATTTGATGTTCTTCACATATTTCTAGCATCAGTCTTAGGTTTTCCAAGTGCTCCCTAATCAAACCATACACTGTCTAATCATCCATGTAAACTTAAATAAATTTCTGAATAAAATATTTAAATGCAACAACAACAACTCGAGAAAAAATCGTAGGTGCATTCTTCAACCCAAAAGGCATCACTGTGTACTGGAAGTAGCGCCATTCTGTAACAAATGTTGTTTTATATTGATATTATTTTGTGATTCTTATCTGGTGATAACCAAAAGGTCCATATGTAATAGAATACATCTCCTAACCACCTACTTCTTCTAGAACTTCATCTGTGAATGGTTTCGGAAATGGATCATGCATACATGCATCATTCAATTTTCTCAGATCGACACAGATTCAAATTTCACATGTTTTCTTGTCTTGGACCACCATAGGACTGATCCATTCTGACTCTTCGACTAGCTCAGTTATTCCAGCATCCAACATCTTATTCATATCACTTTTAACCCTTTCCTTGTATTGCGGATTCAAGTGATACATCCTCCACCTTACTGGTTTCACATCTCGATTTAGTGGGACCTTCATCTCCCCTAAATCACCTAGTATCCCCTTCATTTTTTAGAACTTAATCGTAAACAAATCTTTAAATTCATGCAAGAGATCTATGATCTTTTCCATGGTCTCTTCATCCCATTAGTCCCCAACAGTTGCAAATTTTGGGTTCACCTTTGTCCCAATGTTGACTTTTCTAATCTTCAGTGGTTGATTCATGGGGTCAGTCAGTATATCTAGTGTTGTGACATTCCTACTCCCTTTTGTTTTTGGAATATTGATATTCTATAGATCATCATCATCCTCAAGTCCACCAGACACATTATAACATTCCATCATCGAATGTGTGTGGAAATGCACATGTGGGTCCACTAGATATGCAACTGCGCTATCTTCAACACCACATCACAGATGATCTGAAGTGCATTATGGACGTCAGGATTGGCATCATTGAATAGAAGGTAGTAGCAAATAAAATGGTTAGCTCATCCCACGTAATTATTTCTCTGTGCAACTCCATTGATACGTACTAGGGCATTTCATCCAAAGTGTGAATGAATGCATGGACCTATTCATCTTTCAGTCGCGATGCCCATAGAGTCTGATGTTCTTCCAAATGACTGATGGGGTCATTTCTCTTGTCATACTTTTCAGTGTGATATATTTCTATTTTTTCGAAGTGAACTGTCATCAGTCATTGACATTGTGCCCATCCATTAATTGTCTTCTTATGAGTCACCCACCAGTATGCTAAAGTAGCCTTCAGTGCTTCCTCTAGTGCAAAAAATCACTGCGATTATGATACCTTCTCTTCAAACTCCATTAAGAATGCTGACAACTCAAGAAGCCCCTCATATATTATAAATTCTATAGTCTCAGTTGCAAAATGGCACATCGATTGTGTGATCAAACCACACTTCCTGAATGACACCTCGTGCATGCGATTTTTCTATTTTTCTATCGCATCATCAGAATCAGAAGACATAGAACTAGCGTTGTGCCTGCCAAGTTCTCCATCAGCAGTTGGGTGGATGTAATCCTTTGAAATGTTATAAGAATGATTCCATCCCCTGAAAACTTCATCTTTCACTGGTTCAATATATCTCTTCCCTTCGTTTGGATCCAAAACATCGATGATTCTGATGTCGTGATTTCCAAATGTCATCGTCCGCTTCTTGAAGTTAATTATTTCCATACTATCATTGGCCCATCTAATCCCCAGCAAGGTAGGATAGCAGCCTCCACCATCAACAACTTCAATCACATCGAAATCAGCATAGGTATTTAGGCCTTCAACATCTATGACGAGCTTCGACACACATCTGATCGGTTGTACTTTGGCTTGATTATCCAATCACAACCGCATAGCGGAACAACCCAATGTCAGCCTACCCATTTTCTGCCATGCATTCTTTGTCAGGATATTCACATTTGAGCTTAGATCTAGAATGACTGAATCTACTTCATATTCCCCAATATGAATGTTCATGCACATCTCTTTTCCCATGTTTTTCTTATGCAAAGAGTTCACCACGGAGCCCTTCCTTTCCTTACTTGATCAATATAACATATTTTCAATCTCAACAAGAGCATTAGGATCTCTTTCCAATGACAGGTATCTCTTAAAGAAGTTTTTTAAGGTACCATGGTGTCGCGATGGTCTTGCCAGCAATGAAGAATCAAAAGAAGAGGGAATTTTGTAAACATGTGAATTATCCAGTTTTTTTTTATCACATCCCACACTTCAAAGAATGTATCTCACTCAGAAACAATGTCAAATGGTACCTTCTTCTTTCCATCTAGTTGGACCTATGGTCAGGGACTCTCCTCTCTAGTTATCGCACCTCCGTGGGTGATGATAGAAACATAGACATCCTATATTCTGGGATCTGCTAATATGGTCATAACTGTTAACCCTTAAGTTTGGTTCACTAGAAGATTCTAGTTCAATGACGGGTTCATGGGTTGATTCATAGTCCGATTTTGAAGTGGAATCTGATTCTGAGCCTAGTTCTGCAATTGATTCTGGTTCTGGACCTGATTTTGATTATGCAACCGATTCTAATTCTGCAACTGAGGAACGTTTCCTACCTGTCATTTTGCGATTAATTGTGGACAGTTCTCGACAATGTGATCGATTGCAGTAAAGTATGTACATAAACACTACAATTGTGGGCAATATCTCTAGTAGTGTCTGAATGCCCCACAATTGTAACACTAGATAGGTATGCGACCTCATCCTCCTCCTCTTCCTCATAATCCTCCACGAAATCCTCCTTTTTGTTGGTACTGTGGTTGAGCCAATTGCTACAGCAGGGGATTCGATTGCTGTCGAACATAGTGCACTTCCTGAGCATACTATGGATGCGGCGGAGCCATCAACATCTGATTATACTGTGGATTTGGTGTGAATTGTGTTTACATTACAAACTATGGATGCGGTGGTAAGAACTACATCTACGACGGTGGCACATATTGTGCTTAAGGTGGTGGATGCACCACCTATGGCTATAGATGTGATTGATGTATTGCACGATGATATTCACCCTTCACATAGTATGAGTCATATGTCCTTTCCTGAATCCGGTCATATGCACAAGAGTATTTATCTTCATGTCCCACAAATTGACAAAATGAGCAATATAGGTTAGTTGGCTTCATCACCATATTCTACATGTATCCACATTCCTTATGTCTATGCCCATAGACTTGGCATATGTGGCACCATGGTACACTTCCGCAACTCAGTGGAATCAGTACCTCAGATAACATATAATTTCAGTAGTCAGGGAAAGTATCTTTGGTGTGTCCATCCACATGACATCAAGTGCACCAAATATCTTCACGATTCTCTTTCCCCTTCTTAATGTCTTGTAACTGAAGCGCCAGGTTCACTAGCTACACCTGAATTTGGTTCATGCTAGCTGCGCTTTCTCCAATAGGTGAAGCCTCTAACTTCATTTGCGATCTTTAGAGCCTCACTTTGTGTCACAATCTTTTGCTACATTAGTGGTTATCGGATATGAGATACCAATGCTATGATAAACCATTATTTGTTTTGAACATCACTCATATTGAAACTGACTCTTTCCATCATTGTCTTAAATATTTGGTTGAAGTCCCAAACGGTCTCATTAGGAAATTGCTTAATCTCCTTTAACTCGGTAATATACTGCACTTCAGATTCGGTTTTTCTGAATTCTTCAATTAGCCCTTTCCTGAATTGGTCTAGTGTTTTTGCAGGGGTCTCCGTAAGAACATGTATAAATTTCATGTACCAATCCAGCGCATGACCCCAAAGAGTGGTCTCCAATTGACCCTTCTTGACATAATCATCAGTACGATGCCTGACAGTCCACACTGCCTCTCATAGAAACTAGTACTACTTGGGATTGTCGGTCCCATTTCCATGGAACGACGATAACTTTGTGTTGTCTCCCGCCATCCCGGGCCTTCTTCCTACATATGTTTCTCTATTACTAGACTGTTGTTTTCACGTTGGACAGGTCGACATGGAACTCGTGTGTCTTTTTGAATGTGGAGTAGTGCGTGGAAGTGTGGGCACATTGCTGCTAGGGTTTGATCTTGTCTCTATCCTGGGTGTATCCTGGACCTAGTTGTCCTCTTCATTGTTGTAGGGTTTCATCGTTCCATGTGGTATTCCTTTGTGGTCTTGCATTTCGATCATAACAGGACCTTCCCCTATCCTCTGCCTCTTCTCTTGTCGAAACCTTTCTCCTCCCCTCGTAATACCACTTTCTTCCTCATCTTCCCTCACATTCTCATCGAAACTTGCACCCATCTACCCCTTATATTTCCATTTGTCTCCCCCCTTTTGTCATGGTATCCCTAGCCTCCACACACCAGAGTTCTACTACTCGAGGTGCATATTCAGTATTCCATTTTCACAGACAAGAATCTTAATTGATAATTGTAGAGACAACCAGAACCTACCTCATGGTCCGTTAAAAAGTTCCCTTTTTTCTTCATTGTAGGACTCAGTAGTGTTGACTATGAATTCAGTGATATATCCTTGTAGGATACTATATAGCTAGAATTCAACAGCTTGCAATGCTTTTTTGTTAGTTTCCTATAAATCCTGGATCAGTTCAAGGGTCTAGGACATGGACTCTCCTCCTCGGAAATTTGTCTTCTTATAAGTGAACTGGGACAACTACTCATACAATATGATGGGAAATTCAGAGAAAAAATATTCATGAGGACTGTCGTGTATGTATCTTGCCAACCACTTGTCCGATGTCATTTGAGGGTTTTGATTTTTTTCCTCAGCAAATTATCATAGCTTCTAATCAAACCAATCTTGAATTTCTCGTCTCGTTGGATGCCACATCTCCTCTTATTAATTGAAACAAGGTCCCGAAAACGGGACCATTTGTTGGTGCAAACCCAGCCAACAAATCCAGTCGATAGGGGTTCCCACTCTTTCGATGCTCACTCACCGCAAGCTCCCTCAGCACCGACCTAGATAGGTTTTACCCTTCCTAGAAACACCCATGAAGTGAATGAAGTCTCACCCAATATGTTCGAGGGACAACTGTCAGAACCAAGTTTCCGTAGAATAGAAGAGGACTACGTGGATCAACTATTCATCTATTTATCTAACATATCTAAACCTTTAATCAACCACTATCAAGACCATTCATCATTTCTCATAAGCAGTCACATCATTCATTCATAACCACAGTAGCATACTTATGCACAAACTGATCTAGGAAATTAACATCATTAAGAACCAAAAAGCATCGCATCATAGATCCATGTTGCACATTCAATAATTGTTCATCATTAGATTGCAAAAATAGTAAGACAAAAAAAGATAAAAGAAACAACAACTCAGATCAGCTCTTGTCTTGTCATATTACTTCTACGCAAAAATTCACAGATTCAAAACAATCCACAATTCAATAGGTTCACTCAAGGGATCTTGGTATCAATATCCATCCTCCTTCGTCTACATTTGTAATGCTACTTCTATTTATAGGCTTGCGCCTTTACATTGAAGGTCCACTTCTAACTAACTCTTAACCAATTCTTAACTGAATCTACAAAATAATGACCAATATCTACAAAATATGGTCCAAAGTACAAAAATTAACATAAAATACATAAAATAGTTTTTTTCTGCCTTGTGTAGTGTCTTTTGAGCTTATGTGACACTCGTGATGTCACAAAACTAACTTGCCCGAAAACCACTGCCAACAATGGGAAAAGTTGAGGACTGAATTTCGAAATACAGACAAGGAACATTGTTGTTCCCTGTAAGTCCTTCAGTTCCTATGTTCTACCCCTACGTCCTACCCTACTGAGCGGTATAAGCATCCAGAAGCAGACAAGAATGACAAGCTCTTCAAGGATTTGGTATTGTTCATAAACCGAACTGTCTTCTCGAGGTCTACAAACCTAACAATGTTACCAAGAGATATAGAGGCTACCGGACAGAAATCCAAACACCTAAGGAACATAAACCTTCCCTCCAGCTGCGAACACAGACAAAACATATTATCAAACATAGAATGAACACAAAAGTCAGAAGCAGAAAGAGTCACGGGGCTAATTCAGCCTATGCACCAGAAGGTGCATGAGATAGCGGCCTTGGTGGAGATCTACATCCATGATTGATTTCGCAGGATCAAAAGTACGAAGAGGGAAAGGAGCAGTGGAATACTATCAAAAGATTTGGGAGGAGCAGATACACACTGCATGCCTTGGCAGGAGGAGAAACGAGTCAAGCTAAGTCAGCAGGAAACTATTGAGGGTTCTCTGAGCCATCATTATCATGTCAAGAGATCTTGATCCCTAGCCATCACATTACCTATTTTATCTAGCATGCTTAATATTCCTTATTTCATGTCTTATGTAAAAATCATGGCGAATGTGCCACTTCACAGTTTTCAGATTCTACAATGCTGATTCAGGATTGATTCCCTTTGTAACCTAATTAGGATCTATTTCGAGGTTGGTCTTAGGAGCCATATCATTATAAATGTAACCTTTCCGGAAGAGAAAGGGTGGGAAGATTTTTTACTTTCGTATTTTTGAGGCCTCTGTGCCCAGATTACAGTTTTGTAAACTTTCTTGGGAATGATAATGAAAATGCTTCTCTGAGTTTATGAGATTCATCATGGTGTTCATATTTAGTGTGTGTTTCCTATTTACATCATTTTCCATATGTGTATATTCTTGCTAATGCTTTTTAGTTGTATGTAAGGAATCCGTTCGATCAAGCGCTCCTTTCATCAGATGTCACATTTGTTATGTGTTTGTAATGGTTGTTATGGAATTCATCCTTGTTGGATGCTCCATCTCTGTCATTTCCTTTATTTGTTTTTATTCTAAAGGTTTTTATAGGGGATTCATCCACATATAGGTGCCCCCTGGCTGCGCTGAACTTCTTCTCTTTCCTCCTACCATTACTTGAAGATATTTAGCTGAATATTACACTTACTTTTCCTTAGAATACATACCAGAAAATCATTGTTCATTGCTTGCTACAATATTCTTGAATGGTTCAGACTGTGACTCCATTTCCCAATGGTTTTTGATATCTATATGTCTTTCAATTTTTTAATTTACAAACAAATCTGTCCGATCAGAAATCTAGCCTTCTGAAAGATTTTCAAGCTAAATGTATATGTGAATGTCCTTGTAACAAGAGAGATCCCTCTTTGACTGCATTGGATAAAATGTAGTCTAAATATTGGATTGAAATGGTTACCCCTATGACTTCCTACCACAACCATAGGAAAATTACAGGGTGATAACAAGGCCTTCATTATTCAACAAGATACATCAACCTAAATCACATCTCTACCAATCATATCATTAACATCAGGTATAAAGTGTTATACATATTTCTCATCATCATCATATACTAAGAACAAAACATCATAACTTTCCTTCATTCCCCAAGTTATGAAGTTGAATTTGGACTTGGATCGGTGATTTAAAACCTTTATCCACCACCGCACTTTCCTTGTGGATGAAGTGTGTTGCCTCAGTCTGTAACACATGTTTTTCGTGCACAAAAAGCGGTGCCACCACCACTTACCTTTGTACAATGTGTTAGAAAACAGGACCGTAGAGCAATAACAGATATACAATTAAATAAATAAATAAGATGCAAAACACATTGAAACATTACAGAGAGACAAATATAACTTGGTTCACCCAAAACAATGGGCTACGTCCACAAAGAAATTTTCCAGTCCTTTTATTTCAGTCCAGAAAGATGAAGGGATACACCCTGCAGCAAAACCACTACACTTCCTCTTCACGCTCTCTCAGTCTCTCTTCTAGTACAATACAATACCCATATCTAGTACATTTACAATGGAGCCTCCTCAAGCCTTATAAAGGCTTAATTGCATGCAATACCATGGGACAATACCATGGGCTACAACAAACTATGTGCCCAAACCATGTGCTAGACCTAACCACCTTTGACTCGATCTCAAGTCAAGGTTAACCCTAACAATCACATGCAATACCATGGGACAATACCATGGGCTACAACAAACCATGTGCCCAAACCATGTGCTAGACCTAACCACCTTTGACTCGATCTCAAGTCAAGGTTAACCCTAACAAATCCTCCCTTTAAACTTGACTTGGAGTAATCACCAACTCCCCTCAAATATTTACCAAGGAATCTTACATACACCCCCCTATCACCTAGGTCTATCTCCTGACTTTACCGGTGAGTTACGAGGGGTATGCATGCCTTACCAGGCCTTACAACCATATGCCCATTTACATGCAAACCGCTCCATTACATTTTTTTCATGTGCCTTCATGGTGACAGCAACTCTACCGCTGCTGCACTTGCTGGACCTTGGACTTGGAAAATTTCTTCTTTTCACCTTCATGCTTTAAGGCCAACAAAAACCGAGAAGGAACTCATTTTCTCTCTGGTTACTCCCTTTGTCAACATCTCTGCAGGATTCTGGCTAGTGTGAATCTTTTCCAGTTTTAACAGTTCTTCATCTAGAACAGATCTTATGAAGTGGTACTTGAGTTCTATATGTTTAGTCCTTGAATGAAAAAACTGAGTTCTTTGCAAGATGAATGGCACTCTAGCTGTCACTATACAGCCTACTATTCTCCTGTTTCTTACCCAATTATTCCATGAACCTCTGCAACCAAATCATCTCCTTACTAGCCTCTGTAGCAGCAACATACTCTGCTTCCGTTGTTGAAAGTTCAACAACCTGTTGCAGTTTTGAGATCCAACTTACTGCTGTTCCACCTATAGTGAACACATACCCTATGGTGCTCCTCCTGATGTCTTTATCACCAGCCATATCTGCATCAACATATCCCTGTAGAACAGTGTCTGAACCTCCAAAACATAATGCATGAGAAGTGGTACCTCTCAAATACCTGAGAATCCACTGTACTGCTTTCCAATGCTCTTTACCTGGATTATTCATATACCTACTCACAACTCCCACTGCATGTGCAATATCTGGTCTTGTGCACACCATGGCATACATCAAGCTCCCAACAGCTGATGAATAGGGAATCTTGGACATGTAATCTATCTCTTCCTGTGTCTCTAGACACATATGCTTGCTTAGTTTGAAATGGCTTGCCAAAGGTGTACTAATTGGTTTTGCATCCTGCATTCTAAACCTCTGCAACACATTTTCTATGTACTCACCTTGAGACAATGTCAAATTGTGATTTTTCCTGTCTCTTGTTATTCTCATACCAAGGATTTGCTTTGCAGCACCCAAATCCTTCATCGCAAATGATTTAGCTAGTTTTCTTTTGAGCACATTTATATCCTGCATGTTAGACCCTGCAACAAGCATGTCATCCACATACAATAACAAGATAATATATCTTCCGTTATCTAGCCTCTTGAAATAAACACAGTGGTCAGAATGACATCTATCATAACCTTGTTCTGTCATAAACTTATCAAATTTTAAATACCACTGCCTTGGAGCTTGCTTCAGGCCATACAAGCTCTTCTTCAACCTGCAAACCAAATTCTCCTTCCCTTTGACCTCATACCCTTATGGCTATTGCATATAAATCTCTTCCTCCAAATCCCCATGGAGAAAGGCCATTTTTACATCTAATTGTTCAAGATGCAAATCTTCTACCACCACTAGACTTAAAATAGTTCTAATTGAAGTCATTTTAACAACAGGAGAAAATATTTCATCAAAGTATATACCTTTATTTTGTACAAACCCCTTTACAACAAGTCTAGCCTTGTACCACTTCTTTCCTCCATCTTCTTCCTTCAACCTGTAAACCCATTTATTCTACAATACCCTTTTTTTCTGCAGGAAACTTAACCAGATCCCAAGTCTGGTTTCTTACCAATGAGTCCATCTCCTCATCCATGCCTTGCTCCCACTTCTTTCTAGTTTCTACCTGCATTGCTTCTTCAAAACATTCTGGCTCACCAGAATCAGTCATTAATAAATAATACAGTGAAGGAGAGAATCATCCAGGGGGTCTACTTAACCTGGTAGACCTTCTTACAGTTGCAGGAGTTTCAGGTAAATGCTGTTGCTCTTGATTTTCTGGTGCTTTTGGAACTTCATTTTCTTTGATTTCATCAAGTACTGTGTACTCTATGTTTTCCTTTTCTTCTTTCTTTCCCTACAACTGATCTTTGTACATGACCTTTTCATTGAATACTATATCTCTACTCCTAATGATTTTGCAATTTTTAATATCCCATAATCGATAACCAAAATCATCAACCCCATATCCAATAAAGGTACATTTCTTGGATTTAGCCTCAAGATTTGTTCTATCATCTTTATCAATATGGAAAAATGCTTCACAACCAAAAGTTCTCAGAAATGAGTATTTTACCTGTTTACCTGTCCATGCCTCCTCTGGAATTCCACCATCCAAAGCGCTTGAAGGCCCTTTATTTATTAAATAAACAATAGTGTTTACAGCATCAACCCAAAACTGTAAGGGAAACCCTACATGCAATCTCATACACCTTGCACGCTCCATGATAGTTCTGTTCATCCTTTCTGACACGCCATTTTCTTGGGGTGTTCCAGGGACTGCCTTCTCTCTGCGAATCCCATTGTATGAATAATAACTATCAAACTCCTTGCTGCAGTACTCGCCTCCATTATCAGATTTGAGACATTTCAACCTTTTTCCTGTCTCATTCTCAGCCAAAGATTTCCACTTCTTAAAAGTATCAAACACATTAGATTTCTGTCTAATGCAATAAACCCAAGTTTTTCTAGTTGCATCATCATTAAAAGTAACATAATAACGAGAGCCACCAAGAGATTGTACCTGAGCTGGTCCCCATACATCTGTATGGACAAGCTCTAAGTTTTCACTCTTCTTTTGTTTCCCAACCCTAAGAAATCTAACTCTCTCCTGTTTTCCATAAACACAGTTCTCACAAAATTCCAAACTTACCTGCTTCAGATATGGAAGCAGTTTCCTTGAGTGGAGAATCTAGATCCCCTTCTCACTCATGTGTCCAAGCCTATGATGCCACAACGCTGCACATGTTTCTGTGGAAGCTACAGAAATATAATAATTAGTGTTATGAGGACATAAATATAACGTACCTATCCTATCTCCTTTTGCAATTACCATTGATCCTTTATTGACCTTCCATCATGTTTCTCCAAACGTAGACAAATAGCCGCCATCTCCCAACTGCCCTGTTGAGATCATATTTCTTTTCATAGCAGGAATGTGCCTTACATCCTTTAGCAACCAGTGATTTCCATTATTTAGTTTAATATTTACCTTAACCTTTCCAACAATTTTACATGGTTCATCATCCCCCAATAACACATGGCCAAAATCACCTTGAACATAATCATAAAATAATTTCCTATGGGGTGTAGCATGACATGAAGCCCCTGAATCTACTACCCAGTAATCACTGGTATTATCTAATGCAAGAATCAAAGCATCTTTTAACACATCACCTGCTACATTAGCTTCCTAGGTAGTCTCTTTCTGCCTCTAACCTTTCTTCTTTGGTGCTCTGCAGTATTTCTTTAGATGTCCTTTCTTACCATAGTTCTAGGATTCTATTTTTCCAAATATGGACTTAGATCTTCCCGTTTTAGACTTGCCATGATTTCCTGGGCTCCTTCCTCTCTCTTTTTGTCTCCCTCTGCTCTCCATGGTCAACGCATTACCTGATGTCTCACCTGTGCTTTTGCTTCACATTTCCTTGCTAAGAATAACACTAACAACATCATCAAACTTAAGAGTGCTTGAACTAGGGACAGAGTTACTTACAGCCATGACCAAGCTATTCCATCTTTCTGGCAATGAGCACAATATTAGAAGAGCCCTAACCTCATCATCAAAGTTCACTTTTATAGAACTTAACTGACTGGTAAGTGTATTAAACTCATTTAAATAGTCAGCAATAGATCCACCTTCCGACATCTTCATATTAAATAAACGCTTCATTAAAAATACCTTGTTAGAAGCCGAGGGTTTTTCGTAGAGCTTACTCAATGCGTTCATCACACCCTCTATTGTTTTTTCTTTTGAAATATTGAAGGCCACCGATGAATCCAGGCACAGCCGTATTGTTCCTAGTGCCTTTCTGTCAAGAACCTCCCATTCTTCATCCTTCATAGCCACCGGTTGTTTTGCCTTTCCGCCCAATAGCAGGTACAGATCTTTCTGGTACAGATAGTCCTCCATTTGCATCTTCCATAACTGATAGTTTTGGCCATTAAATTTCTCGACCCTAAACTTTCCTTCTTCCGCCATTGCTCCCTCTCGAACCAGGAACCCTTCTTTCCTGCGAGTTTACCAACCAAATAAACGTTTTGGATATGATACCAATTGTTAGAAAATAGGACCACAGAGCAATAACAGATATACAGTTAAATCAATAAACAATATGCAAAACACATTGAAACATTACATAGAGACACAAATATAACGTGGTTCACCCAAAACAATGGTCTACGTCCACAAAGAAATTTGCCAGTCCTTTTATTTCAGTCCATAAAGATGAAGCGATACACCCTACAACAAAACCACTGCACTTCCTCTTCACACTCTCTCAGTCTCTCTTCCAGTACAATACAGTACCCATATCCAATACATTTACAATGGACCCTCCTCAAGCCTTATAAAGGCTTAATCACATGCAATACCATGGGACAATACCATGGGCTACAACAAACCATGTGCTAGACCTAACAACCTTTGACTCGATCTCAAGTCAAGGTTAACCCTAACAATCACATGCAATACCATGGGACAATACCATGGGCTACAACAAACCATGTGCTAGACCTAACCACCTTTGACTCGATCTCAAGTCAAGGTTAACCCTAACAATCACATGCAATACCATGGGACAATACCATGGGCTACAACAAACCATGTGCTAGACCTAACCACCTTTGACTCGATCTCAAGTCAAGGTTAACCCTAACACAATGAGCGATGCCCTATTGGTAACGTCGCTCTATCATAGTTGACAAATAGTGGTGCTCAAGTTTAAAAGCTGAAAAGAGAAGTTTCACAAAGCTTCTCAAGCTTCAGCTTCATGGAAACCTCATCCCTAGAATCTTGGAACAACTGGACTCAAGATCCCTCCTTGTAGGATCTCCCCTCCAGCTCATCCATAATAATCTCAACTCTCCCTATCCTCCCATGGCTATAAATCTTGGCTCATCTCCCATGGGTAAAGGGAGGAAGATTATGCTACATCACCAAAATTGTGGCCAAATATAGCCAAGGAGAGTAGGTACTAGGTGGACAAGTTGAAGCTTTGGAGGAAAGATCTTGCTTGAGAAGAGACTTCTCAACACTAAGGTTCTTGGTTGTAGTCTCTCTCTTATTCTCTCAATGCAATGAAAGTTATTTTCCCATGAAATATATTGTGCACTGATCACTTGTTTCATTATTGAATTCCTTAGTCATCAATATGGGATTATAGATTGTACTTGGTACTTTTAATCTTGTATACTTTTGTGGTGTGCTTCTTGTAGGTAAAAATGTGGAGATCTATTATTCTAGAAGGATGGTACATTACACTATGTGATAGGTGAAATACCCATTCCAAGCAACTATCAATCTTAGGGGAAGTGTTTCTCATTGTTTCAACTTATTTGTTCTAGTTGCAAGGACTTCAAGCTAGGGAAACAAATTCTATCTACAGAAGGTGAGAATTTCCATCAAAAACTCTGGTGACCATACTAGGGAGCGTTCCTAGAACTTCTGTTCTTTCTTGTTTCTTAGTTATTTCCTATTTTTCAAAATTCAATTTCTCCATTGATCATATCTACTAGTTGTTTAGTTGGATTTGGTTTGAGATTGATAAGATCTTCTTAGATCTATCTAGATATTCCTCATATGCTTTATTTCTTGGCTTTTTATTACCATTTGATGCCAATAAATTGAACTCTAACATTGTATTTTTCGCTTTGTGTCTTGTTTTGGAATTTGTAAGCACCACTACTCTTGGGTAGTGTACCAAAGGCGGTCACCACACTTCCTACAGAGGAAACAAGCAGTGCCACTGCTCAGATCTAGTGGACAATAGGAATTACTGCCACTTTGTTCCTGTTGACCATAGCGTTACCAGCTCAGTAACGCTCTATACTACACCTTCATGTAGTGGTGTGAGGTAGGGTTTTAATCCCAATACATTTTTCAAACTTAGAATTTGTATTTTTTATTTCTGGACTTGATTCTGGCTTGTTACTGTTAATTTCATCTTTGAATTGAAATATTAGTATTGAATTAGGCTTGGTTAGGGTTATACCTTCAAGAACTAGCTGAACTAGGTTGTGTGCTTCTTGTAATTTTTTATTTTGGTTGAAGAAGGGCTCTAAAAAGGAAGTGTAGATCCATATCTCTAAGTTTTGTTTAATCAAATTGAATTTGAAAATTGAGAAAAAGGTTTAGGTTAGGCTTATGTAAAGGTTGGTAGAGACTTGATTGGTATTTTGGACCCTCAAGTGTTTAGAATCTGCTTCTTTCTTAAGTGTACTTTCTCTCAAACAAAAGGAAAAAGTGTGTTGTGTACATCTTACTTTTATTTTTTGAAGAAATTTGGAAAATATGGTGTTTTGAGTAGTTATTATAGATTTTTCTTTCAAAAAGAGATCTTGGCATTTCCCTTTCCATTTTGAATTCATGTTGTGCTTGCAATAGGTTTCAATTTTTAGTTCTTTTCATTTTCTTGGGATTTAGTCTTTTCTGGATGAAGTAGAAATTGAGCCTCTATCCCTTCTCTAAGTGGGGATTTTTTCGAAAGTGAAAGGAAAAAAATGCACAATCATTCTGTATGGTTTTACTTTTATGTACTCGCCTCATGCATTCACTTAACCCCAAAAATAAAATCAAGCACTAGACTTAGGTTAAATTTTTTAGAATAGTGTGATAGGTTAGAGACGTGTTTCAATGCTTTTAAACATAGGAGTTGTCATTTGTTTCCTACACTTCATCTTGTGGATCATGTGGTTCTTCCACAAACTGCTAGTATATCGAACGACCTTTCACATACCTTTGAGGTGTATAGAAAGGTACTTCACATACTCAGTTGTATATCGGAAGCCCCCTTTCGAACGATTGTGCATTAGACATCACTACTATGGAGTGGATATCCCACATACCTTGCATATATAGGGAGACACTTCTAGGGATCCTGAGATCATATGAGCATAGCCCTTTGACCATCTTATCACTGCAATACACCGATAACAGTACTCAGGGAGATTACTATGCACATACCATCTAGGTAGATAGGTATTCAGGCAAGGGTACAGTCCCAATCCTCCTTGTCATGCTCTACTACTGGACCCTACGGTATATAGCGAGTTGTGGTAGTTTGACAATCCTATGAGGATCCTAACGTTTTACCACTCCTATCTCAACTTATGATTGTTGCTTTAGCCTAAGTAGGGTTTTTCTTGCTTTCTTAGATAGAGATTTTTTACCTTTGAGATCATTTTCATTTTTATAAACTGGTTGATTTCTTATGGAGGAGGTCACATCATTTACAAGGATTATCACCGAAAAATATTCTGAATCCTCCAACTCAACATCCCATGGAAAGATACATGGTGAACCATTCCAAGGCAGGTAGTGCTTCTATGCCAGAACTAGAAGGAGTTCCAGTTGAGGAGGAAGTAGTTGAATCTCCTCCTCCCAATTCTCCCTTGATGGACCTTTTAGGATCAGCACTAGGGGAGAAAACCTCATCTTAAAATGCCTATTTTGTTGTCCCGAATCCTTCTGGAACTGGGCTCCATCAGTTTCATCCTCGTGAGATGGTAGCTCCCATATTTAGTCCTAATGCTCCATTTTGTAAACTACCCTTGGTTATGCAAAAATCATTGATGCAGAGGCCAAATTTATTCTCCTTGACTTGGTTTTTAGGGTGAATTGCAATTGAAGAATTGATACAAAATTTCATTGGGGATCGCTCTTGTATTTATGACAATAATCATTAAGCTCCAGTAATACAAAGTATGAGAATTCATGATTTTTTAACTTATCATCATATACTACAAATATGTGACAGCTTATGCATTGTGCATTCAAATTAAGAAGGAAATTCCTTGATGGAATTGAACCCATGTATGGAGTAATTATTGAATGTTGTTCCAGAGAGACAAATATATTATTTTAGATTGGTATCTTAATGAAGTTTGGCAGTTTTTCTCATTTTGAATTCACAAATTTGATGAAGTTTGGGATCAAAGCAATTCCCACATGAAGAGAATAGAATCAGTGACAGAGATGGTGATGTGCACGAAGGAGAAGAGCTTGGTCATAAGTTATAATCTCAGAAAGAGACACTCCCCAGTTTGATAGAGATGCTGGCTAAGGAGCGAAAACTTCATATATTATCAACACTACTAAATATTGAATAGAAGCCAAGTTAGTGGTAGTTGCTTTCCTACAGAGATGAGTTTATAATGTTTCATATCATAAGTTTTTCTTTCAATATTCATATCGGATACCATCCATATCTTGTCAATGGAAAGGAGCAAATCCTGCGATAGAAAACCCGGTTGCAAATTGAAGATTAATCTTATTTCTTAATTATGATCTCAACTTACTTATAAAAAGAGAAGGGAGGTTGAAGCCCCAATAAACTGTTTATAGTAAAGAAAACACAATCAAATATCGAGGTGGAAGAAGTATCCAAAAAGACAGGTGCCAAAGCACCCTCTTATCTTCAAAATCACATTCATATTCAAAAAGATCAAATAGCATATTAGAATTCCTTGGAACTTTCGAAGCGCAAGATTAGTTGTAGAATAGAACATCTGGAAGTCAAATATCAGTTGGCCCAAATTTCTTGTAAGTGATTCTACACTTTGATGATTCCTTCCACAAAATTTGTAAGGGTTGGTTAAAGGTATTTGTTATTTATTTAGATGATTTTTCAAATTGAGACACACATGCGGTAGAATATGCTTGGAGCTTGTACAGTCCTACAAATGCTTTACTTGTGTAAGGATTTATTTTCTTTATGAATGATAAATTGTCTTTATGGATCTAGGTTTTAAAACTTTATACTATGTTGATATTATATGGTTCTGTTTGAACCCTTGTTTACATTTTTGTTTATATGGAAGTTTTTTATATAAATTCCTGTGTTGGAAATTGAATTTTTATGCTTAATTTATCTTTGAAAAGTATTTTCAAGCACCTACACTTTACATGTGATGTGCATGTGATACAGTGATGAACTGTTTGTTTATTCCCTGTACTTATATGCTTTTAAAACCTATCTCTTGGACTGAAAGTTGTACTTCATTGTGCAAATTTTTATCCATATACATGTATTATCTGAATTTTTCATATTTTTTGTTTCTCTGTACCTATCTTTACATTATTTGGTTTTTATATTGTTATCCATAAAAACACAAAAACAGTCTTTAATTTTTTAGGTGCCTGAACACTGCTATCCCGTAGTCTACTTAGCAAACTTTAGGATAAACATCTTTTGGAGACCATACTGGGGAGGAAGTATACAAGTTCTTCCTTGGTTTGAAAATGATTAGATCCAGTCTTTGATGGTAAACAAGGGCCGGTTACATGCTTTATGTTAGAATTTTATCATTCAAGCTAGCATTATGTTAGGATCTTTAACTGAGAGAATAACAAGTACAACAATCAAACACAAGAGACAATGAACAAAATGTTTTTCCTCAGGGAAACCATAAATGGATAAAACCCTGCAACTTCCTCAGAGATAGAATCAGCACCAAAAGAAAAACACCAAAACAATAAGATGATCTCTCGACAGTAGTAGCCTCTTTCTTCCTAGCCCCAGTGTCTTTTTCTTCCTTAGCTATGCACTACAACTGAGTGTGAGTGAGTTTGTTCTAAATAGAGAGGTTAGCTCTCTATTTATACTAATTATTGACTTGAAAAAACCATACTAGGGCCAACTTCTATAGGAGAGTCTAATAACCCTAGTGCCCCAGAACTGCAGGGACTTTAACCCTTGATCAATAGGAGGGTTACCCACAATGACTTGACATGACTTGTTTACATTATAGAACCTCTCGATAGGAACATTGGGGCATGACATGACTCAATTGCATTACAGATACTTCCTAGAATAAACATCTGGGTACAATACATGAAATATACAAGTGAATACATTTCGAAGTTACATATACATCAACACTCCCTCTTAACTAGGAAGGTATTCTCTCAACACAATTTGTCAGCACTGGTCTTCTTCTCTAGATCATTTATTCATGTGCATATTCAATTCATCTTCATATTCAAGTCATATTCATCTTGGATCTAGATCATCACTTGATCTAGATCATCATCACTGGATCTAGATCATCACTCGATCTGGATCGTCACTCCATCTGGATCATCATCACTCGATCTAGATCATCACGGGGACATCATAACTGGATCTGGATCATCACAGTTGGATCTAAATCATCACTTGATATGGATTATCTCGAAGATATCATAAATAGATCTGAATCATCACTTGATCTAGATCATCATTGGGTCATCATCATAGGGGTTATCTCATTATTCTTCCTGTCACGGGAAGTTCTATAGAGCCAGCCCTTTTTCATGTTGGTTGTAGGCCTAGCCTCCTTGGAGGTCTTATTTAGCCCTTATATCTAACCCTATGTCATAATGGCCAGCACTCACATCTGACTATGAGAGGAACACATCCAAAATCATGTCAAAAAGGAACAACGCTTACATTCACCAGCATGACAGTACTCAACTACTATCATATGTGAAAAGGCTCAGCACTCACATCTGACCTTAACTCATCAGAAAGGAACAACACTCACATCTAACCTTGACTCATCAGAAAGGCACAACACTCACATCCACCAGCATGACAGTACACAACTACTACCATCTGTGGAAAGACACAACACTCACATCCACCAGCATGACAGTACACAACTACTATCATCTGTGGAAAGGAACACCACTTACATCTGACCTTGACTTCTCAGAAAGGCACTCAGTACTAGACTGAGGGTTCCTGGTAACTAACCAGGTGCCTCCATTCAGAGAATGGTAGTAGCCCTTATATCTAACCCTAAGTTAGAATGGCCAGCACTCACATATGACATGGAATGAACCAATCCTCTCACCATGACAGAATGGAAACAACCCTTATATCTGATCAAGTGGGAACACATCCCTCAATCACATCAAAATGACCATGCACTCATACCTGATCATGTGAGAACACACCTCACAGTCATATCAGAATGGCACTCAGTCCTAGACTGAGTTTTCCTGGTAACTAACCAGGTACCTCCATTCAAAGAATGGCAATAGCCCTTATATCTGATCATGTAGGAACCAATCCTATAGTCACATCAGAATGGACAGCACTCATATCTAACATGGAAGGAGCCAATCCTATCACCATGGCAGAATGGCTCAGCCCTTACATCTGACCATGGAAGGAACCAGTCCTCTCACTATGTCAGAATGGCTCACAGACTCATCACTTCCCCTTGGGGGAAATCTCGATCTGGAGAACACCAAGCTTCTCCCTGAAATATTCAAACTTCACTATGGCTAATGGATTTGTCAACACATTAGCTATATGTTTGTCCGTCGCAACATACTGGAGCTTCACTACTCCTCTCTACACCATATCCATGATATAGTGATACTTGATCTCGATATGCTTCAACTTGTCATGGAACACCGGGTTCTCTGACAACTTCACACAACTTTGGTTGTCGCAACATATACACGTAGCATCCAACTGGAGATCAAATAAATTAGACAGTAGTTTCCTCATCCATACTACCTCACAACTAGCTGAACAAGATGTGACATACTCTGCTTCAGCTATACTCAGTGCCACATAGGATTGCTTCATGCTAAACAAAGAGATCACACCTGATCCCATAATGAAGCAACACCCTGAAGTGCTCTTCCTATCAATGGTACTGCCTACCCAATCTGAATCAACATAACCCTCCAGGTTAATCTTCTGACTCACCTCATACTTGAGCCCATAATCAAATGTACCCCTCAAGTACCTTAGAATATGCTTTGCAGCAATCAAGTGAACATGTCTCGCATGTGTTAGGAACTGGCTCAAGGTGTTCACAGCAAAGCAAATATCTAGTTTTGTGTTCATCAGGTACATCAAGGACCCAATCATTTGACAATATATCGTGGAATCAACTACTTCTAATGAAGTATCACTTAATAACTTCAGGTTCTATGCCATAGGTGTGGTCATGGCCTTGTAGTCCATCATCCCAAATCTCTTCAGGATCTCTATTGTATATTTCCCTTGTCCTATGGAAATTCCATCTACATTTTGCCACACCTCCATGCCTAGGAAATAATGCATCATACCTAAGTCCTTAATTTTGAACTCAGTAGCAAGCTTCCTCTTCATATCAACAATCAACCCATCCATACCTGTTACAAATAGATCATCTACATACAGTAGGAGCATCAATGGGTTGCCATCCTCAACCTCGTAGTAAAGGTTGGAATCTGCTTTACTCTTGGTAAAGCCCAAACTAGATATAAATTTGTCAATTCTACTGTACCATGTCCTGGGAGCCTGTTTTAAACCATATAGGGCTTTCTTCAATCTACCCACATGAGACTCCCTATCATGTGTCTCAAAACCGAGTGGCTGCTCCACATACACTTCCTCTTCTACTACACCCTTTAAGAAGGAAGTCTTGACATCCATCTAGTGTATCTTCCATTTCATCACTACAGCCAGAGCGAGTACTGATTTGATGGAAGTGTATCTGGCTATAGGTGCATTTAAGTTTCTTCATAATCTATTCCTTCTTTCTGGGAGAAACCATGAGCAACAAATATTTCTTTATATTTTTCTATGCTACCGTTTGCAACATGCTTGATCTTGTAGATCCATTTGGAAGTTGCAACTAACTTCCCTTCTAGTCTTGGGACAACATCCCAAACATCATTCTTCATGATCGATTGATATTCTTCGATCATAGCATCCTTCCATTCTTTTCATTCTGTCGCTTCTTCATGATTGGAAGGTTCTTTATCGATGAAATCACATAATAAGGATACATAACCAGAGCAGGATCTGGTCCTCTTTATTTCTCTGTGATTCTTTTCTGGAGCCCCATATCTTTACGCACCTTGGATAGCTTCTCGTACCCAAGTAGGTTTCCTCTTATGAGGATTCTTCTCCTAAGGTGGATCTATAGGTTCTTGAGGCTCTTCAAATTCTCGATATTCTTCTTGAGTTTCTTCGTTCATGGTTGTGTCATGAATTCTGGGTGCTTCCGATTCTTCAGGAACTTCAGTAGGTTTCTTTCTGGATTTGTTGTAATTTCAGTCTTTGTCAAATGTTACATCCTTGCTGATGTCAATATTTTTGAACCCTAGAAAGTATATTCTATAAGCCTTCAAGCTTTCAAAGTATCCCACAAATATACCCTTCTTTCCTGAAGGATCTAATTTTGTCCTCTTCTTTTCTGGAATGTGTATGTACACTGGAGAACTGAATATTCTAAGATGGTTAACTTTTGATTTCTTGCTATAAAAGACTTCTTCAAGTGTCATTTTCTTGAGTACTCTGTGTGGAGTATGGTTATGTACATACACCGCTGTTCTGGTAGCTTCTGCCCATAGATGCATAGGAAGATCTTGATCATGAAGCATTGCTCTTGCAGCTTCCATGATAGTTCTATTATTCCTTTATGCAATCCCATTCTGTTGTGGATTATATGGAGTGGATAACTCCCTCTTAATCCCTGAGTCTTTGCATAAATATTTGAATTCATTTGATGTGAATTCTCCGCCATCATCTGATCTAAAGGTATTGATCTTCCTTTCAGTGTGGCTCTTAATCAAGGCTTTGAATTCCTTGAACTTGCTGAATACTTCATATTTGTTCTTCATGAAGTAAATCCATGTCTTCCTAGAAAAGTCATCAATGAAAGAAACATAGTATACATACCCACTTAGTGAACTTGATGGCATCAGACCACATACATCGGAGTGAATGATTTCCAAGATTCATTTTTACTTGCTCTAGCTACTTGGAAATGTCTTCTTTGCATTCTTTCCTTTCGCACATCCTTTGCAGACTCCATCATGTTTTGCTTGAATTTTTGGAAAACCTTCAACAACTTTGCTTGCAAGTGGTAGTGCTCTATAATGCACATGTTCAAGCCTTCTATGCCAAAGCTCATTTGGCTCTATTGTGTCATGGACTAAAGCTTGTTCTGGATGGCCCTTCAATTTGGATAGACCTCCTTCTTGTTCCCCAATCACTACTACATCATTAATAGTCTTTCCCTTTAGCCACATGATAACTTGGCCATCTATAAATGCAACCCTCATGCCTTTTGCATCTAATTCAAATATGGATAGAAAGTTATTCTTTAGTCCTAGTACAAACAATACATCTTGCATCTTCATAGACTTTCTAGAGTCTAGCTTATAGGAGGATTCCCCACTACCTTTTATTGGATACTGGTAGTCATCTCCAAGTTTCACCTTGTGAGGTGATTCATGTTCTGAAATTTTTACAAAAGACTCTTTGAATCTTGTCATATATTTGGAAGCCCCACTGTCTATAATGCAACCATTGCTTCCATGTGTGATGTTTCCCATGAGAGAAAAAATCAAGACATATTCTTCCTCACTTGAAGAGTCTTCACTTTCATATCTAGTTCTCTTTGCAAAAGGTTCATCAACCTTTGCATCATGAGCATGATGTATTCTCTTGTTTCCCATTTTCTTATTTTGTCTTTTAGGACAATCTTTTGCAAAATGTCCTACTTCATCACATGTATAACATCTACTTCTAGACAAATCTTTTCTAGAGTTAGTTTTAGGGAAATGCTTACCTCTGGAGTGATGAGAACTTCTTTTGATTTTCTTGGAATGAACTATGAGGGCTTGATCTTCACTTCCCATATTTTCTTCTCGAGCTGCTATCTGAGCTTCTTCTTGAGAGAATTCTTCCCATAGCCTACTAAATTTGACTAGCTTCTTTCTGGCATAGATCCCTTGAATAAAGGAGTCCCGTGATCTAGGGAGACCATTCAAGGTAGTCATCACAATCTCTGAATTCTCCACTTCTTCATCTACTACTTCCAGTTGTTCCTTGATCTGAGAGACCCTTGTAAAGTAAGACTGGATGGTCTCAGCATTCTGGATCTTTACATTCTTCAGTTGGTTTCTCAGAGTCATCTTCTGGTTTATGTTCTTCCCTTCAAACAATTTTGTTAGGGCATCAAACATCGCTTTAGGTTTCTTTAGGGAGGAAACCTATGGTATGAGGTGATCCTTGATTGAATCAACAATAGTCCTCTTTTCCATAACCAACCTCTTTTTGTGCAAGGCCTTAGCCTCATATCCCTCTGGAACTGGAACCTCCTCATTGATATAGGAGTCCAACTCATTTTCTTCTAGGACCAGGGAGATCCTATACTTCCAAGCTTGAAAGTTATCAGCTCCATTAAGATTTTCATCAAGCTTGTTATGATGATACATCTTAACTGAGAACCTCAAATGGAAATACAAAAAGTTTAGATCTTAAGAGGTCAAGATGTCGGATCTGTATTTGGAGCTGAATTTCTGCAGTGTTGGTTCAGGAGCAGATTAGGGTTTGGATTTTCCAGAGTTTTGTCCAATAAAATTCTTTGATATTGATCTCTAAACTTCAATTTTGAGGAGGAGATCAATCCAAGCTTGGGCTCACAAAAAAATTCCACTTATGTGGAAAACCCTAATTTCCGGCAGCAGTGTCGGGTCCAAAACTGAAAAAACTTAGAATTGGATTCTACTTCAACAAAAAGATACACCCTATGGAGGAGAGTTAATCCAACCTTCTTTTGCTGAAAATATGTGGAGAGAGATACACAAAGTAGGAATCCCTAGTTCCCATAGCTGCATAGTGTCTTCTTCTCAGGTTAGCTCTGATACCATGTTAGAATTTTATCATTCAAGCTAGCATTATGTTAGGATCTTTAACTGAGAGAATAACAAGTACATCAATCAAACACAAGAGACAATGAACACAATGTTTTTCCTTGGGGAAACCATAAATGGAGAAAACCCTGCAACTTCCTTAGAGATAGAATCAACACCAAAAGTAAAACCCCAAAAATAGTAAGATGATCTCCCGACAGCAGTAGCCTCTTTCTTCCTAGCTCCAGTGTCTTCTTCTTCCTCACCTATGCGCTACAACTGAGTGTGAGTGAGTGTGTTCTAAATAGAGAGGCTAGCTCTCTATTTATACTAATTCCAAACTTGAAAAAACCCTACTAGGGCCGACTTCTCTAGGAGAGTCTAATAAACCTAGCGCCCCGAAACTACGGGGACTTTAACCCTTGATCAATAGGAGGGTTACCTACAGTGACTTGAAATGACTTGTTTACATTATAGAACATCTCAATAGGAACATTGGGGCATGACATGACTCAAGTACATTACAGATACTTCCCGGAATAAACATCGGGGTATAATACATGACATATACAAGTGAATGCATTCCGAAGTTACATATACATCAACACTTTAGACTACAATTTTTTTTCACTGAGTGGCTCCATGATTAGAAGGCTCCACTGGAGGAAGGGACCCATTGAAAAAAAAGAGATGAAGAAGCTAAATGGAAATACCAGATATTAGCTGGTAGTTTCCTCCATGAACTTTTTCTCTTCTTCATCAGTTCATTCCTATATTTCCCTTTACATATAAAGAGGATCATCTTGTGTTTTGTTTATTCGGATGATCATCAACCTACTTTTGTATATCCATCTTTAGAAAAAGAAAATTTGCAGCCTCCTTATGTTGTTGATGTTGATCCTATATCTTCACCCCAGCCTGCTCATAAGGATGAGTATTGTATTCAAATCCTTTATGGGTTTTATCAGCCATATAACCTCAAGGATATTGAAACCGATTCAAAACATTCTCATATCTCAACACTTTATGCCATTATTAGTGAGCCTTGCCATTAGCCTGTTAATTCTCATGCTCAAACTACTACTTTTTAAGCTAAAATCATAAATAAGGTGTTTAAACCTTTGAGGCTGCCATATCACCTTAATCATTATCCTCTTGATTTCTTTGAGTATCTTCCCCGGTTTTCTGGAGAAGATCATTTTTTAGCTGAAAAGCACTTGGAAGCTTTTCACAATTTCATTAAAATTTTTGAAATGGTACATGAGGATGTTGTTTTGAGGTTGTTTTCCAAATATTTGGTTGGGGATGTTGCTTCGTGGTTTAGAAATATAGAAGTTGGTTCTATTGGTTCATGGGCTAGGTTATATGATACTTTTTTAAGATGTCGGGGAGAGAACGGGTCTTTTGATCAGTACCTCCCTGGTTTTTGCACTTTGAATAGAGGAAAGGAAGAAGCTTTGGTTATCTTCAACATAAGGTTTTACAGTGTTTATCATAATATGCCCTTGGAGATCAGGACCACTGAGATTGTGGCCATGGTATATTATGTTATGGCTCAGCATTCAGATCTTGTTCTTTTCATGTTAGAAATGAAATAATCATCTTTAAGATAGTTGTTTGAAGATGCAAAAGGAGTGGAGGAGAACATTTGTGCTTTCATAAGGATTCAAGATCTAGTTTAATCTTCAAGTTGCTTGGGTGGTTACTGTGGAAGTATGCCTTTACTTGACCATGTTGCAGATCTGATTAGGGGTAGGGTGGCATAGGAAATAAGCCCACTTATCGAGTATTTGATTGTCATTTTGCAGCATGTGTGTTGGGGAAAATTATTAAACAAATTATAACATATATCCAAGGATTTAATTGTCAAACCAGAGAGAGCGTAAACTTATGAGGTGCAGACAAAATATATGCAAGCGCAGAGTATTGCTAACCTATTCTACAATTGAAATTGAATCTAAATTATGAAAACATGAAATTATATGGAAGTAAATCTAATTGCAGAAAACATGAAATTGCATAAATTAACTTGATAAAGAAAGACTGAAATTGCATGAAATAAACTGATATAAAGCAGTCAACATTAACTTGTGATCTCACAATAAATCTATACTAACAATTCATAAGAAATAAATTACTGAAAATCTATATTAACATGGGAGAGTAATAGGATTTGCATCAAATCATCATCTCCATTACATAACAATGAAAAATCCAATCTATGATTAACTCTGAACTATTCCCTACTTCCAAACCACTAGAGAGATCTCTAACCAAAATGAGGAGAGAGCCCTCCTATTTATACATGAATTCAGGATAACCAATCCATAATTACAGATCCACTATTCTCTCAACTTATCCCTCAAAATCCCCAACAAATATACAACTCCTCCCTTCAAATCCTCAACAAATCTACAACTCATCCCTTCAAATTCTCCATGATATCTTGGATAATAGATTCCATCTCCACATTCCTATGATCTTCTCCTTGAAATTATCCCACATCTTGAGGATGAAATTCGAATTTGAGGCTAGGTGGTCACTTTTGAGCTTGTTAAAGTCTTCAAATACACCTGTAAGCATCACCAAACTCATCCAACTTTAAAGTATAATGAAAATATGTTATTTTTCTCAATAATTAACCACAAATTCACTCAAAATACTCAAAAATAAATGATTTGGAAAATAACAAGGTAACCCATATTTAGTCATGAAAATGATGGATATTAATGGTTTTATGGAATGATAAAATAGGAATAAGGTGATAAATGATATGTAAAAGATGAATAAAATGTGGTATTTTTTGGCTCAACATTCCCCCCAACTTGACTGGTTGCATGTCCTCATGCAACTATGCATTGATTCTCTTTAAATTTGTTGGCTTTGTAGCTGGGATTTACATGATGATGGTATGTAACAGTGAATCATTCCATAATTTGAAATGCATGAGTGGCAACAATTTTTATTTTTTCTTTTCTTTATATATATTTGTGGTTGGTTCTTGTGTGACAACCATACCAAATGTTGGTTCGTGTGGTAACAACATTCATTTCTTTTACTTGTAGTTTTGCTGCAATACATAATATTTTTAAAAGTATACATGCATTGGAAATGATGAACCATCAATGTATATTAGAAAGCCTTTTCTTCAGATTATGAATCATGCCAAGATATATAGGAATGTGTAACAAAGCATAGTTTGGTAAAGACATGTTGGTTAAGGGTAAATCAGATGATGAGTATGTAAAATAGTAATGAATAGTCCCTCCCCCCACAACTTAAGATGTATTAGGTTTATGAAAATGAAAAAAGGAATGTAGAGAGAAAATTTTCCAAATTCATTCATTTTCTAACATTTAAGGAATTACATGATTAAATATTAGAAAACAACATACCTCCACTTACCCAAAAAGTTGATGAACTTATGCAATAAGAATGTGGCTATTGCTGATGCTACTGGATCATAGAATGTGAAGTGAAGGAACTGAACTACTGCTTTGGTTGGATGAAGATGAAAGCTGAAAGTAGAACTGTGGTACTCTCATATGGCTGAAGTATGCTGCTGTAAAACTGCTGATGGAGTCATGCAAAGTATATAGCATTCACCTGCTACAAAACCCGATGGTACAATTATTACCATGCGAATAAATGTGTTGATACCGAGGAAAAAAAAATGTGTTGATGTAGAACATGGAAAGAAGTCATTGGATTACCGACCATTGATGAATGTCATTAGCCAATGCAAGGCAATTTCACCATTGATGTCAATGAGTGCCAAGGTACCTAAGTACATCATGCAAAGTGCAAATAAATGAGCTGATGTTGAGCCACTTGCAAGATCTAATGATCAAGGGACATTGATGTATTCCCATGATTGTCAGCGAGAGAACTTGCCATTAAGGCATGCAAGCCTCAAGGTACTAAAAATGAACTCTAGTCTCTATCCCAGATAAGGTGCTGAGTTCAATGGGGCAAGACTTGTTGAAAGGTGGGCCTTAAGGAATCCCACATCAGTCAACACGAGTTGTACAAAATGAGTAGTAGGGCTATAGATGAAAATATATGATAGTCAAATAGTTTTTATGGCAGGAATAACAAAGCAATGTAGTCATGGAAAGGAATTTGAATGGTTTTATTCATAAGGAAAAATATAAACTGAAAATGAGGAAAAATGTGTGCGACTCAGAAATGTAGACATGCGGGAAATCATGATGTATAAGGCAGTGAAAAAGTAGACTCTGACATGAATGACGAACAATCTTGGAAGGAAAAATGGTAAGTAATCATGGCATGGCATAATTGGTTTCTTAAAGGCTTCTTTGTGGCAACAAATGTCATGAAATACACAAGGGAAACTCAACTACTACAAGCTTTTAATGGAGCATTTCTTATCTGAAAATCTTCTATGAATTTGGAAATTATTTTTGCATCCCATTCATCCGTCTTTAAACCTGAAAAAATGTTAGCATTTCCCTGCAACAAACTTGTGAGAGTATTGAAAATAAATGAAAATATGTGCTTAACAAAAGTTAAAGAGAATAAATAAAATGCCCTTATACATATAAAATTAACAACCCTTCTTGTTGAAATCTGTTTGTGAGTGACTTGCGAAAACAAGTTAGCACAACAAGCATAAAGTATAGTTTTAATAAGGTTCCAAGTTCATTTATAATTTAAAATTTTATTACCTAATGATTTTTATTTATGTTTTTTTTTTAATTTTAATTTTATTTTATTTTTATATTTTTGTATTTTTATCATAATTATTTTATTGTTATTTTTAAAGTGTTTTAAATATTTAAATTTGATTTCTTTATAAAAACAAATATTTATGTGCTTTTATATATATAGATACTAATGTAAGTTTTATTATGTTAATGTGTTTTTTAACATTTTTAATTGTTTTGCAATAAAAAGAAATTGGGACAAAAATAAGAGTTTTTCAAATCCTCCTTTTACAAATATTAGTGCGCCTCTTTATGTAATGATTGAGCAACTGAAAGAGAGGGTCAACCCTTTCAGTGGTCGACCCCTCTAAAAACAAACTATCTTAATGATCTGGGATAGAAAATAGTGTGCAAACAAATGACAGGTTTGGCAGTTTGAACAAACACCTAATATGAAGGAAATGTACCTTGATATCTCATAATTTGTTATTGCATAATCATTTGGAGGCATGGTTTATTTTGAAACAAACACCTACTTTCCCCAAACCGAAGATTTGCCAAGTCCCACTATGAAAAAATAAAAATTAAGAAGAAGGTTTGGCTGCGACACACCTGCCTTCAATTTCAAAAACGCTTATTAATTTTATAACATTATTTTATGTTTTTTTTATATTACTTTTTTATGTTTATATATATTTTGTTTATTTACTTAATAGTAATTTATATATATATATATAGTTTTAAATTTTATGTTGTTATAATAAAAATGTTTTTATTTATTTACAAAACCCTTTTATTATTGTTTTTTATATTTTTTTAAATTTTGATTTATTTAAAAAATAAGATTTGTATGTTTTTTATTAGTTTATATATATTATATATGCACTAATTTAAGTTTTATTTAACCAAAATAAAATAAATAAAATATTTTTTATTTTTATAACTTTATGTTTACCATTTTATGTTTGACTTAAATTTTTTATTTTTTATTATTTTTTGTATTTTAATTATTATTTTTTAAATATTTATTGTTATATGTATATATACATGTTAAGTATATATTAAAATAAAATATAATAATCTTTAAATATTAACCATATATACACATTAACTATCTAAAATAAGAAAAATAAATTATATGTAGTAAAATTATATATATATTAATGTTTTTTTTTCTTGTTAATGAGATAACAACCAAAAGTTTAAAATATATATTAAAAACATATGTTTATTATTATTTTTAATTGTTTTCGAGAAGCTAACCCACAAGCAGGAAGCCCTTAGTTTATCTCCCAACAAAAAGCAAGCAAACCGTTGGCAAGTTCATCCTCTATTTCCAAGTGGAGCAAAGATATGTACTGGTTTATTTGAGCAAATTAAAAATAAAACACAACTTAAAATAAATCTCTTATTATTTATTTATACAAACCTTATCCTGCAAAATATTTACATGACACGGTTCAAGTTGCACCATGAACACAAACATAATAATTCCAATTCTTCCAGTCACAGAAGATAAATCCATCTCGCCCGCTTACTAAATATTTGATACCATAGAGAGTCCACATACCAATTTTTAAAGTCTAAAAAAATAAAAATAGAAAATAATGTTTATTTTCTAGGCCTGGGTTCGGATCGTCCTCACAAATTCCTCAGAGTTTGGATAATACATGAGCTTTCACACAATACTACATGGTGTTAAAACTTAGTGTATACATTTACATATGACACATTGCTAGTATTTTCGAGTTATAGTCTTTAACTCCATGTCAAGATTACAGAGATAAGCTAAGCAGTTTCCATTAAATGTATAAGTATAAGTAATACAGAAGGTTCATTGTGTGAGTTTTATATCATTACCATTCTTAGTTATAAGCAGATAATGGATAAGGTAATCGTGATAAATCTGAAGTGGTTATATTTTATACTAGTTACATGTTGTTGACTGAAATTTGGTAGTTCCCACCAGCTGTGTTTTTTATGCAACCAAAATCCAGGAAATAATTAGATCAAGAGGCATTGAAGGCCACTTTAAAAACTATTTTTTACTATAGCTTAAATCAGTGTCCCCTAATTAACAACAGAAAAAGCACTGATGTCTGTAGCAGAATTGATAAAAATTATAATTCAGAGTGTATCAACAAAGTCAGGTTGATAATCCACTGCAGGCCATGGGAAGAGAACCACGAAAATATGGCGGAGTACATCCCATATAGCGAAGCTAATATTCTCTCTCAGCAAACAGACGCTGAAAGAGCTTGGTGAACGTGAGCCTCGTCTTGGCCAAACTTGATCAAAAAAGAAGAAGAAGCCCACTCAACAGTTTAGACTTGGGCATATCTTAAGCTCATCGTCAATTATTGAATCTCGAAACCCTGAAACATCAGATCCGTCTACAAACGCAAAAAATCTTAAAACACACCACATGCATTCAATCGTATACAATTTGAGTGCTCGAGACTAGCGATCTAATCAAAACAAGATTCATTCTTGACGGGAATTATTCATTTGAACCATTAACACATCCAACAAACCATAAGGATCAGCCCAAAAAGGAAACAATCAAGACATAGATCTTCACCTGGGCATCTATATCACTGGGCATTTTTTCTCCAGAGGCTTCTCTAAAGGAACTGTTTTTATTAAGAGCATATAGTTCAGCAAGGTGACGTGAATTAGAGCCCAATACTTCAGCTATGAATTTCCACTCTTCCTTAATGAAATAATCAGGAACCATATTAATTTTAGCTTCTTCCATAGTTCATCCAAGAGTCTATGGATAGATGAAAGCATCTGGATAGCCAAAGTTTCGGTATGCCTGATATGACTCGAACCAATACTGGTGGTAACGTATACTGATAGCTAGTATGGCTAGTATTTTAATCTCGCTCGATTGTCCAGACGATAAGCGCCCATTAATTACACAATCCCATTGAGCACGACCATTATGCATAGGAAGGAATAAACCTTCTATTTGAATAACGAACAACAGCCTATATGTATGGTGGTTCCACCCTTCCTTTGAGACCAGCCTTACTGACAAACAACCTCCCACCAAACTACGAATGGGAAAGGGGAGGAAGAGGTTAAATCTGAGCTCGGGAAATAAGCAATGCACATTGTATACATTAGCAGACGACATAAGATGCCTCCCTTCCCTATTAATTGATTCCTTGATTTAGAAATTTTTCACCAAGGGGGTAAATAGAATAGGGGCAGTAGACTGGTCATTAAGCGAGGGAGAAACGAGCCATATACGCCGCATAGTTTTTTTTATTCCTTAAAAGCATATTACAAGAGGTGGGCCCCGTCGTTTGATTGTAGGTGGAGGCCTATGCCTATCACTGCTTAGAACTGCGGTCACCCTAGTACTCTTTAAACGAACCCATAACTCTTTTACGAAATGCACTATGGTAACTGCGATGGAATTATAGAGGTGCGGGGTTAAAAAACATAGTTTTGTCATTACATAAACTTCCTTACGGCCTGTCAAATGGATGTAGTTTGGGTGGTTGGGAGGAATGAATGTTACTCTCCATGCTCTTGTGGAGCCTTTTGTAATAAATGTTGTGAATGATGAGCTGACCATCCCTTGATTCAGTTTGAATATCAGGTATTGAGATTTTCCGTGGAGTATAGCCCTCTAACAAATGGTGAACCACATTTAAAAAAAAAAACTTCCTTACTACCCATTTTCGCCGAGTGGACAAATTTAAGAGTAGGAAGGTGCCGTGGCCTTGATTTGTATGCAGAATTGGTGCCTTCCACTGGTAGAAGATGGCCGTCAAATATTTCAAGTATGGCTGCCTTTTTTCATGATTTGTAATAAATGGATTTATAAAGACAAGTAATGGAGTGAAAAAAATTGGAGCTTTTATCGATGTGGAAGCATCTGGCACAAGAAGAGTTGATTTCAATATTCTAGGTGACAGATATCTGTCATTATTGGGGCGAAAAAAATAAAAAAACTTACAAGCGTTATCACTATCTAATGATCTGAAAACGACATATCCATGCATTGAACCAGGTGTGATTGATCATTGAGCGTATGTGATTTATTCCTAGCTAGTCCTATGAACTACTACCGTTCTATATAATACTGGCATATATAAGTTTAAACCTTGTAGTTGATCTATATAAAGAGGCAAAACAGCAGGCACCAGAGGAAACAAAAGGTGAACCAGCTAATAGGGAGCAAGCAGACCCGCTCATAACTTGCCTTGATCTTCATTGAAGTAATGGGTTAGGCTTGAACCTGATTCTGGACAGCTTAAACCTTTTGAAGCGGCTAATAGTTATCTCCCCATTCAGGTATACATTTCTGTTACCCCAAGCGTCACTCATCTCCTCTCGTTGATATTTGCATTGTCCGGGTTGCCCCTAACCTTCACCTTGGCGATTTTATGGTTAGGCATACAAAAAAAACTTTTCTATTTACTGACAGGATATAAGTGCATCCCAAAAAATAAATAAATAACACTCGCCGAAGACTTCGCCTCTGGGGACATATCAAAGGAATATATATATTTATTTACAATTCCTGCTCCATACCATAAGAAAGTAAAGCTTAAATCGAAACGGAAGGCCTATTATTAGCGCTAGCAGACTACCTGTTTTGATTTGATCTAGCAGAGGCCCATTTTCCTTCCCTAAACAAAGGTATTAAAATTCTCGCTCATCTAGGTAATTCAATTATGCTATGCCACTTTTTAAGCGCCATAAGCAGCCAAGCCTGTTGGAGATCAATCAGATTTACCAGTGGCAAATCGAGTTCCAGTTGTTGGCCTTGAACCAGTCTATGCAGTTTATCCCGTAGAGGTAAGCCATTGATCTTATTAAATTAAGAAAACTTTAGATTCATGTTAGATTTGGGAAATCCGTCGTTCTGTTAAAATGGCATCTCAGCAGCACTCAAAGCAGCCTCCGAAGTTGAGTCATCTTCGTCATTAAGCCAAGATACCTAATCCTCCTAACTGCTAGCAGGAAATTGTGAGTCCATTAGCCGGATTGAAAGAGCTATTGAAGTCAACTGGAAATAGAACTGTTTAACAAAAAAATGGAACGTAAAGGATCTCCTTAGCTGATTAAGGCTATAAGATAGGCATTAATCCTTTTGTTACGCGCAGGACCGTTTCACAAAACACACTTGCTTAAATATGATTGCTTACTTTTGTTGCAGCTGTTTTTAGACTGCTTTCTTACCCTACCCCACCAATAGACCTAGCTATTGGATTATGGGTTCGTCTGGTGGTGGGAACAAGGTATCTCAGTAAAAGGTCGAGGCATAATCTTTGTATACGATCTCCTAGCGGTTCAAAGCATCCCCAAGTCGAAAAGGAGGCTAAAAGGGAGGCATTTGGTGGACGGGCTAATCGTTTTTATATATATATTTTTTATTTTGTGTTTGCAGGTTTCGTATGGAGGACTGTTTCGTATGGAGGACTGTTTGATAGCTGTATTTTTTGTATTTTTTTTGAGCTTATGTTTATTGGCATAGTTCCTAGTCTATAATATTCTACGTGTAGCATTTAGACTCACTTTTTTCGCCTTGATATGTCCTTACCTAATTGGGAATCTATTTTGATCCAAATGGGGATTCCCGGATTAGTTCACCCATATCTTGCGATTCTTTTTAATTGCATCATATATAAATTGAACCTGGACTCGCATATCTATGACCCGATGGTTACTTTCCCTCGTACCTCGGGAAGGGTTTCACTTTGCATGTTAGTGGGGTTGGGACATAGAGCTCGGCGAAGAAGCTTATAGTATCGCCATGGATACGTCCTTGCCAAAGAAAGTCATATTGTTCCAAATATTGAAGTAAGGGAAAGAACCCTCATTCAGCAAATGATGACGACAACTTATGATGAGGCTGCTAGCTGTCTCGGATTTCCGGCTGCTGGTGGGCAGAATAAGGTTAGCTTGTGGGCTGGCTAATTGTCGAGTGTTAAGTTCCAACAGAATTTGTTAATGAATAAAAAGATGATAGATAGTTTGAACGCACCCTAAAAACTTATATTTTTTTTGAGGTTTCAAGTTTTAGGTTTTATTTTATTTTTAGAATTTTTATTTTAATATATATATATATATATATACACAATGTTAATGGTTTTTTTGTTTATATAAGTTTTGTTTTTGTTCTTTTTTAAGTTGTATTATACATATATTAAAGTTTTAGAAATTGTGTTGTTTATATATATATATTAAAAATTTAAAACTAGAAAACTTTAAAAAGGAAACATGATATATGTAATGTTAATTTTTAAATTTTAAATTATATATATATAATATTTTGTTTTTAATCTATTCCTAGATGAAAAATAGATTTAGTAAAATTTTCATTTTATTTAAATCTATTTACTTATTTTTATTTTTTAAAACTAAAGCAAATAAAGAAACATATTAAAACTTAAATCGAAAATTATATAAATGTGTATTATTGTTTTGTTTATTAATTATTTTATTTTATTTTCTAATTGTTTATTAAAAGAAACTAACTCTTAATTTATTTTTTATTCCCAGCATAAAAATAAAAATAAAACGAAATGAAATTTCAAAAAATGACAAAATTTTAGTTGCTTATTTTTATAAATATTTTTAGATTTAAAATCAATATTTAATTCCTAATAAAATTAGAAAGAGAATAGTAATTAAGACAAAAATGAAAATTTTAACAAACAAAAACATTAAAAGAAATTAAAGCATCCTAATTTTTAAATTGAAAATAAAACTAAAACTTACAGACTTTACTTTAATTAAAAATCAAAGATCATTTACATAAAATGAAATTGTTAACGTAACCATCTATCTAAAAGAAGTAAACCAAAATTATCTTTTAATTCTAAAAAACTAAACCTACAATATAGAATAATATAAAAAATTAAATGTTGAAAATATGAATTAATAAAATAAAAGTGAAAACAAAGTTGATTTAACCTAGTACTTACTTGGAACTATTGTTCAATGCAGCTTTCATTTGCATGATAATCACCCGAGATCCCTTCTACATCATCTTCAATCTCCAGTTCGAATAGATGTTCTTCATCTGATATGCATGATTCTTCAAATGTTGATTCTTCTTTGTTTGTGTGAGGAGGAGTAATTACATCTTTGACTAATATCAAGATCCCCTCTTCTTGAGAAGAGGAGATCCCATCTTTTGCGAGGATCTGAGTGAGCTGCTCTAAGCTTATGCTCATCCTAAAATCATTTTACTGACATCAAATCAAATGCTAAAAAGAAAAATGAAAAAAAAAACAAGTACACGACAAATGCAGAAAAAACATTACGAAATGGGTTAGTACAAAACAAGTGCAAAAACAAGAATAAAAAGTGCACAAAAATTTGTACAAAACAAAAAATGAACAGATATAAAATTAAAAACAAGTTAGTATGAAATAAATGCTAGCCCAAAAATGAAAGAAAATCTAACTTTACACAACAAAACTGTAAATAAAAAGAAAACTTGCATAAAACAAACTTGCATTTGCAGAAAATGAAAGCACACTCTTGCAAGAAAAAGTAAATACTTTGCAAAAAAACAAACACACTTGTGGAAACAACAAGGTTTTGGGGTGACCCACTAAAGTGGATGCGTCTGGATGTTACACCATGAAAATTCCGTAGTGAAGTCGGCCTTGTGTCTTACAGTTCCCTCTCCCCCTTTCTATATAAAAAAAAACAACTATCTACCTATCTAAACTTTGATCCCTTTTAGAACCTCCACGGCAACGTCACTAAAATGTTGGGGAAAATTATTAAACAAATTAATATAACATATATCCAATGATATAATTGTCAACCCAGAGAGAGCATACACTTGTGAGGTATAGACAAAATATATGCACGGGCAGAGTATTGCTAACCTATTCTATAATTGAAATTGAATCTAAATTATGAAAACATGAAATTATATGGAAGTAAATCTAATTGCAGAAAACATGAAATTGCATAAATTAACTTGATAAAGAAAGATTGAAATTGCATGAAATAAACTGATATAAAGCTGTCAACGTTAACTTGTGAGCTCATGATAAATCTATACTAACAATTCATAAGAAAGAAATTACTGAAAATCTATATTAACATGGGAGAGTAACATGATTTGCATCAAAGCATCATCTCCATTACATAACAATGAGAAATACAATCTATGACTAACTCTGAACTATTCCCTACTTCCAAACCACTAGAGAGATCTCTAACCAAAATGAGGAGAGAGCCCTCCTATTTATACATGAATTCATGATAACCAATCCATAATTACATATCTACTATTCTCTCAACTTATCCCTCAAAATCATCAACAAATCTACAACTCTTCCCTTCAAATCCTCAACAAATATACAACTCATCCCTTCAAATTCTCCATGATATCTTGGATAAGATATTCCATCTCCACATTCCCATGATCTTCTCCTTGAAGTTATCCCACATCTTGAGGATGAAATTCGAATTTGAGGCTAGGTGATCACTTTTGAGCTTGTTAAAGTCTTCAAATACACCTGTAAGCATCACCAAACTCATCAAACTTTAAAGTATAATGAATATATGTTATTTTTCTCAACAATTAATCACAAATTCACTCAAAATACTAAAAAATAAATGATTTGAAAAATAACAAGGTAACCCATATTTAGTCATGAAAATGATGGATATTAATGGTTTTATGGAATGATAAAATAAGAATAAGGTGATAAATGACATGTAAAAGATGAATAAAATGTGGTATGGTTCTGTTTGAACCCTTGTTTACATGTTTGTTTATATAGAAGTTTTCTATATAAATGCCTATGTCGGCAAGTGAATGTTTATGCTTAATGGATGTTTGAAAAGTATTTTCAAGCACCTACACTTTAAATGTGATACAGTGATGAACTGTTTGTTTATTCCATGTACTTATATGCTTTTAAAACCTATCTCCTGGACTTAAAGTTGTATGATCATTCATTCTGCAATTTTTTATCCATATACATGTATTATCTAAAGTTTTCAGATTTTTTGTTTCTCTGTACCAATATTTATATTATTTGATTTTTACATTGTTATCCATAAAACCGCAAAAATAGTCTTTAATTTCTTAGGTGCTTGAACATTGTTTTCCCGTAGTCTAGTTAGTGAACTTTATGATAAACAACTTCCATGGGTTTGCCGAATGTTGGGAGTCAATCTGCCCATCCTTCATCCCGACTGTTGTACCTAGAAATCCCACTTTGCTTATCATACTGCATGAGAATTTCACATTGCCTTTCAAACTCCCAAAAATCCTGACTTGAGTCACCTTGGTCATCTTTTTTCCATACCTTGAAATATCAGTGCGTTTATGCTTTGTACACAGAACATCAGTGGTGCTCCTCACAGTGGACCCATAAGCGTCATTTTCCTCTTTCCTTGACAAAAACCCTAGTTCGACGCCTTTGTCATTTCTACCAGGAGTGTTGATGGTCAAAAGATGAGAAAAAAGAAGGCTCTAGAAGCTTCCATGTAGAAGCCTCCATGGAGTAAGTTCCTACATACTTGGGAGAGGTGGCATTCGCTTCCCTCATTTGCAAGGATCACATTTTATCCATTTTACAAGTCATCTCATGAGTTCTAGGCCTATAAAAGAATCCTTCATTATTAAAGTGAAAGAGTCCAGGAAAAGGACCCTTATGCTATTAGTTTGAAGTCTGAAACAGAGGCAAAGTAGAGTAGGATTATGGTTGGAGAGATCTTCATAGCTATAGAGGATTGTAGACATTCTTGTAGAGATCGAAGCCATTGACATCAAGGCTTTTTGGTTGTACTTCTTTCTCTTTCATAATTAATACAAAGACATTCCCCTTTCCTATATTTGATGTATTGATTTTAATTAGATATTATCACGGGGGCTTCACTTGTTGACCAATATCCTAGCATGTTAGTTCATATTGTGGGTTTTAAAATTGTCAAAAATCAAACCAATATATTGCAGGTATTGGGGGGGATGAGGGGTTTAAGGTGGGGGGATAGGGTGGTTTATGAGGATTGGGGTATAAAAAAGGAGTGGGGGGGGAGGTTTTAAGTATTGGGAGGGGGTTTCAACAAAAAGAGTATTGGTCAATATCTATCGAAATTAATGGTATTCCTTAATATCCCACGATTGCACGTGCTATGTGAGAGGTTCACTGAGTGAAGACCCCATGGATATTATCAGATTCCTTGATCACTAATATGAATAATCAATTTATCATGATGCTCTCATCTTGTTTGTTTGTCTTCTAATCTGTGTTGCAGGTACTCAACCATTGCAAGGACTTTTGGAGGGAAGACAAAGAGATCCAAGGTTGAGGTATATTGTATTTCATGTTAGTTAATTTGATTGTTTAAGGGAAGGATATGTTGCTCTATCTTTTTGTTCTATATTTGTGATTTACATTTACAGAGGAACAAATAGTTTTCGTACTAATTGATAATTCCTGATAACAAAATTGGCAACTTTGTTGGGGATAGCTTAATTTGGTCATATCTAAAGAAGATCCAGTCAGATCTCATGTAGATCTAGTCAGATCTACAAAATTCAGTAACCATTCCATCTATGAAGGTTATTTTCTCTCTTTTTGTTTATTACAGCTAACAAGGTAATCCATCTATCTTACGTTTCTGATTATTGCCTCTTTTCTGAGTAATTCTTACACTTTTTAGTCCAACTTATTCTTTTCTTGTTTCTTCTGCAGGAATATAGCCTTTCAGACTATTGTTCAAGTGGTACCTTTCTCTTTGGTTGACAGAGAACCGACCCTCCTAGGGCACTTTTTCCTTCTCTATCTAGCGTGTCGAAATCGCCTTCTACCTCAACTTACAGAGTTCCAATGACGCTTGTGTGCAGAAGGCTAAAAGCATCATTTCATCCTACGACACTCTGGTGTAGTGCTCCTCAATGAGCCGAGGCAGGCCTTTAAACTGCATGTTTAAGAAATTTTCCTTTCAAAATTTTAAACTGTCTTGTTCTTTGAATATTTTTAGTGTGGTTTGCTTGTCCGCTTTCTATCTGAGTCTGCTAGTCTTTGTGAATTTGATTCTCTGTTTGAGCTCATATCCAAAAAACTGTATCTTCTTCATTGTCTTAAACAAAAGTGGAAAAATAATTCAGTTTTGGTTTTTTAGTGAAGTGTCTGGAAAAAATTATTTTGAAAAGAAAACCTATAGCCTATTCCTAGAAAATTAGTTTCTTTTTAAAACGGCTTTGTGTGCCTCATGTTTTCTAGAAAAATACAAAAAGAATCATATTATTTTTCTCTTGTTTATGCTTGCGAAAATTTCATTTTCATTTGCATGAGTGATTTAGAAGAATAGATCTTTTTGACATTGTAGCAGAAGTTAGTTTTGCATGCATGTTAGAAGCTCAGTTTTCTTTTTTGCATTTTACATACTTTTTGAGTGCTTGTTTGAAAAATATTTGTGTTTGAAAGAATTCTCTTTTGCATCTCTTGATTAAGATCTTGTTGTGACTACTGAAAGTGGCATTTTTTTGGTATGTTTTTGAAATAAATAAAAGGTCTCTTCCTTACCCTAATTAGGTCTCATCCAAGTCAAAGAAATATTTTAGCATATAGATTTAATTGCATTATTGGAGACAACACCTCACAAACATTCACCTAATCATCCAGAGAAAATTAACAGTAGCTTTAGGTCTAAAAATTGTATAGAAATTTGAGTGATAGGTTAGTGACATGTTCGAGCGTCGTAAAACGTAGGAGTTGTCGTTATTTGTTTGCACTACAACTCAGGACTCGCACGGTTCTTCCACGTACCGTCGATATATCGAACGGCCTTTCACGTACCCTTGAGGTATATAGAAAGGTACTGCACGTACTCGGTTGTATATAGGAAGGCCCCTTATGAATGTTTATGCATTAGACATCACTAATACCGATTTAATCTCCCAAGTGCCTTGCGTATATCGGGAGGCCCCACTAGGATACCTTGTCCATCTGAGAAAAACCATTTGGTTGTCTTGTGTGGAGCAATACACCAAAAAAAACATTCAAGGAGATTACTACGCATGTACCCATGTGGTATATCGCGAGTTGCACCTACTTGACAATCCTGGTGAGAGACCGACTATTATGTACCCATCTTATCATTTAAGACTGCTTGCGACCTTTAACTCTATATAGGTTTGTTTGTGTAATTTTTCCTCCTTTTTTGACCTAGATTAGAAGACTTTCGACCACTACCATGGCTGAGAAACTTGCGTGGCATCAATCCCATATATTTTAGGGTTTACCTCTTGACTCTCCTCCAGTCATGGAAGGACAAGAAGGGGTAACGATGGAATGGACAACTTCAGCTGAACCTCATATGGAAACCACTCCAGCTACTGAACCTAGAGAAGATTTCTCAGTTCATGACAACCCTTTGGTCTAGCTAACTCCTAAAGCTAACACATCCTTCCACTTTCCAACAAAGGGTCGACCTGGATCATCCGAATGGATTGGAAATCATCCTCCTGATGAAACTACAGGGGAAAAATATGGCCCAAATGCTCCTTTCTGGAGAACATCACTAGGACAAACTATTGCTGGATATGGAATTGCTACCACTGAATCGAAGCCTGACATACTTTCTCTGTTAATAATGAGATTTCAAAATACTCCATCAAACAAAGACTTTTCATGAGAATATTTTGAGCGTATGCATAGGAAGCATGCACAAGTTGAAGAACTTAAAAAGAGAGGTACTTCTCCTCAACCCATCCCTTCAAGAACTACCCCACCTGGATAGCATGCCCTTTCATCAGCATATGTAGTTCAACCTACTGAATTACCAACTCAAAATTTGGTTATGCAGAACCCGGTTTCCACCCCATCTCATGGTCATAATCCAATCCAGACACCCTCTCCCTGTCAAAATTCCCCATCTATTCCAAACTCTCCAAAAACTTCAGCACCTTGGGGGAAATCCCCAGTTCAAACTTCATTACCTACTGGAGGGACTATTTCTAGCATGGGGAAAAACTTACCTACTCGACCACCAAAAAAAAACTACCATCCTCCCAGTTCCACTACAGTTGTTCCTCCTTCCAATCAGGGAGGGCCCTCATGGGTCCCACCTACCATTACTCTGTTTTCTTGGGGAAACACATACCCCAGGAACCAACCCCCCCCCCCCTCACCTCAATCGACTTAACAACCTATTCCCCTGGGGGGACCTATCCTGGATTTCGCTACCCTGGAAATGCCTTTGTACCATGGGGACAACCAAATTGGTGCAAAGTTCCATCTTATGGAGGAGCTTATGTCCCTACTGCAGGAGGATATGGGACTCCATCTGGAGGACCCCCACCTAGAGGACCTCCTAGAGGACCTGGAGGACTTGAAAGACCCAGAGGACCTAGTGGACTTGGTGGATCTAGTGGATCTGGTGGATCCGGTGGACCACCACCTAGTAGATCTGGTGGATCTAGTGGACCACCACTTGGTGGACCTAGTGGATCCGGTGGATCTAGTGGACCGCCACCTGGTGGACTTGGTGGACTTAGTGGATCTGGTGGACTTGGTGGACCTGGAGGACCCGACGGACCCAGAGGGTCCAGAGGATCTGGAGGATGACCTCCTCTGGGTAATCCTTCATCTTGGGGGCCTATGAATAACCAACAACCTAATCAACAAGCCTCGGGGTCATCATCCATACCTATTTATCAATATGCTTATGGTCCTACTGGTTAGCAAATGCCATATCGGTACTACCAGTACCCGCAACCCAATCAACAATTTCCATTTTTGGCAACATTATATTTTCCAAATTTGTCTAGATTAATCAATGACCCAATTCATCATGATATCTCTTGGCCTACTCTTCCAGCCAAATTACCTTCAGATATACCTAAATTTGATGGTAAACCTAGTGAAGATCCAAAGAACCATGTGATGACTTTTCATATATGGTGTTCATCCAATTCTTTGATGGATGGTTCAATCCGTCTTCGACTATTCCAAATAACTCTCACAGGAATTGCTGCCAAATGGTATATAGAGCTACCACAACACTCTTTTTGGGATTTTAATGCTCTAGCTATGTATTTCTTAATGCACTTTTAGTTACTCATCCGGTATGAAATAGGTATAGACCTATTGACCTTGCTTCGACAGACCACATCAACCCACATCTCGGATCATATCCAGGAATGGAGAAGAAGACATAGTTTAATCAAGGCCCCCATTCATGATCAGTTACTGGTTGATTGGTTTACAAAGTCTTTACTTCCACCCATTGCTAGATATTGGTTTAAAAAGGATACTAAGATAGTTTCATAGGAGAATTTCTTCATCTCTCCTCACCAACATTTAGTCAGTTGTTCCTTCAGTGTAACAAGTAAGGCCTCTGCCTAGTTGAATACTGTGTGCACCATTGTCTCTATGGCATAGAGAATGGGTGCACGCGAAGCCTGGTGAGCCCCTTGGTTCCTTGAGATGTGCTGCATGGTAAAAAGAACTATGTGCAAAGGTAGATCTCTGACAGCCTTGATGGGAATTTTATTCCCATGCATTTGAGTACCTGGGAAGCAGTAATGATCAATGAGACCCTATGTAGTGATCTCTCCTCCATGAGGACTCATCAGTGAAATGGGCGCTCCTCACCATGATAAACCTGTAAGGAAGTAGATGTCTTCTACTTCTAGTGTCAAAACATGAGCCCCAACCTTAAAGTATTGTTGTTTAGGATTCCATGTCTTGACAATATACTCTAGTAACTTCATTTGAGATCTCATGCTGGGCACGTTGAAGAATTTCCAGAGCCCACATGCAAGCAAAGCAGCTATAGTACCAGCATCATTCTTGACTCTTATATCATCTGTTTCGTGTTCTCTTTCGTTCCAAATGACCATATTCACTGAGGATTTCCTACCAAAAGTTTAAAATGGAGCTTTAGAACATAGAATCAATAATTAAACATGTTTAAAACTAATTCTTTTGGTTGATATCTCACCACGTTCTAGGTCATTTGTGGCATCATCTGTCTCCCTTTAGAACAGAGCAGTCCGACCGCACGTTTTTGAAGGAAAATGTGTGGTGTCATGCGAGTAACGCCTGTCCTGAAAGGGAAAAGTGTGTTACTTGGTGGGCACATTTTACCCTTGGGTAAATTCCCCAAAACCCTAAAACTAGCATGGAATTGAAAAATGAAACCGTGAAAATCTTGGAAATGGTTTGAATATTTGCTCGACGTTGACAATTCTGAAAACGCTGGATGGATGGCTCCAGAATCCTCACCTAAAATATGCACACAAATGGCCCTAAAATGCTCTACAAATTGTAAAAGTGAAAATGATAAGTCTTCTTACTATTTACTAGCTTTTTAAAACTATTTTTGGGATTTATTTCCTTATTTGTATTATTATATTAAATATTTACCCTCAAATAGACTATAAAGCCTAGTTTTTAATATTTTTGGAATCTAATGGTCATTTTCGAGTTTTGTAGGGCCCAGAAAACTGAATTTTTGGTTATGAATGACTTTATTTTTTACTTTTTCGTCATTGCACAAAACTGAAAAATCTCTTGAGTGCTATTTTCAAAATCTTAGTCATGCTCGTTAAACCTAGTACTAAATTTCTGAGTCAAAATTTTCTTCTTTTTCAGCCTCGTTAAACTCTTTTTCCTGAAAAGAAACCCTAGTGGAGTATTCTTTAAGTTCTTTTCAGACTCCTAAAATGTGAAAATATCACCAAGTGAACGTGTCTTCATAATGATCGTAAAAGTACTTGAAGAGTCATCTTTCCGATTATAGTTTACCCCTTTTTCAGTTTGAATTGACTAAATTACGAAAAATGAATACTCTAGTCATTAACTAGAAGAGTTCTCTATGGTATTATTTTATACTTTTTTGGGCCTTAGAGACTAAATCATATGAAAAGGACCTGTTATCACTCCAGGAAACTCCTCTAGGTTGTAGCTCGAGGATGCATGGTAACTTAAAATGTTTTTAGGGTTTTCTGATATGGATCAAGTCAGGTGACTCGTATAACCTTCCACTCTCAAGACATGCATGAAACTCACTCAATTACAAGGATTTTAGTTACAATATTTCAGAAGTTGACAATAAGGTGCAGGGATGGAGAACTCATCAAGCTGGCAGATTTACATGCAAAATAGATGCATATAAATGGCTAAATCATGATAAGGATGGTACTTATAAATCAAATCACATTAACACACCAATAGGATGACAACTATTAGTTATTAATAAAATTGAAAGTAACATAAATACACATTCAAGAATAAGTACAGTAAAGATAGAGATGAAGGATGAACAAATCATAACAAAAGAGCTTATATTCAAGAATGAGCAAAATGAGAAGCTAACAATAGTATAGGTTTATAAATCCCCGAAGTCAAACCTTTTTTATAAAATCAGTCTTAGGCTTTATAGCCTTTTACAAAATATATAGATCCTAAAACCTTGATCTGTTTTTACAAAAATAAACAAAAGTGATAGTTTTTTCAAATTAGGGTTTGAAACCCTAACTAACTTCTTATCTAACTATAATGAAGATTTAGTTCACTGAATGAATATTTAAATAACTGAAGTAATTGCTGGTGATTACTACTGCTAGTCCTATGCTAGTTAAACCATCGATTTCTCTTTGATAGCTAGGGTTGGTGTCCTTTGGCACTGTTATGTCATAGTGGATCTCACACAAACCCTTTTCTGATGCTTCCCTCAGTGCCTTTTTTCTTTAGATTATGTCCATGAACCTCTGTAGTTGCCCAAAACCGGTTTTGTATGCCAAAACTTTCCTTTACGCCTTTGTTCGCTTTCGGTGGTTAAGAGGTCAGTCTATCGAAACTGTTAGTTGCTGAAAGTGACACTTTCGGTGGCTAATGAACTGCCCCAGTGTCTGTGTAAGCCACTGAAAGCCCTGTTTTGCAAAAATTATTAGGTTTTCTTCAAAAATGTCCTTTCAAGCCTATTTTCTCAACCTTCCTCTTCTGTAGGCTTCGTTCTAGGAGTGTTAACAGTGCCTTGGCTAGCTTCAGGAGGCTGGAGACTAACTATTACTTTAGCTGGGGTTGATAAGGTGAGGTGGCTACTAGGGTTTGATTTGGATTCCTTCAGTTGCAGCCTTTGGAGCCTAGCCATCGTATATAATCTGGTATTGTCCTTCAATTATCTTGTGTTTAGCCTTTTCAATAAAATGTATCTTTCTCTCTGCTGCAGGTAGGACTTGTGCAGTAGCTTGTTTCTCCTGGTCATTGTCTCATTATTTCTCTTTAGTTCTCTTTCCAAGACCTCCATTTCATAAACCTACCTCAGTAGCTGATTGATCTTTTGAATTTTAGGTTTGCTGGAGGAAGCCCTTTCTGCTGGTTGCTCTTGCTCCTGTGGTATGGAGGATGCCAATGCTTCAGACATTGGTATAGTTTGCAGAGCTAGGGATGCATCATCTTTTTGTTCTTCCTCAGAATCTGAATAGGGTAGATTTAAGATATTATCACGATGTGCTTCTTCCTCCTGAACCTTCTCACTAAAGTCCAAGTTCCTTTTTTCCTTCTTGGTCTTGGAAGAGGAGGGAGGTTGTTTTGTTGCTGCTACTAGGAAAATGGCCCTCCTCCTTCTTCTCCCACTCCTTACTGGATTTCTTGGAAAGAGACTTCCCTTTTTCCTTGGGCTGAAAGCCTGTCTCAAAGCCATTCTAGAACATAAAATAAGGCCAAGCCATATTTCTTCTCTTCAACAACTCCTGGACCAATAGCTGGATAAGACTGTGGTGGGACAGCCTACCAACAATCTTGGATGGATGGGGTTTTACTTGATGTGCCATCTTCCCTAGACTTATTTGTAAATAAAAGGGTAGATTGAGAGGGCTTTTACCTGTGAAGTGATTCATGAGCTTGAAATGGTAGATCATTTCTCTATTATATCTCCTTTCACATGTTAAGTAGACCACAATGGCCTTCATCAGTTGTTTCCATTTCTCTTCCAGACATGATGATGGCACACTCTTCTTCCATACCATTCCTCTATGCTCAGGCTTAAGGTAAGACCTAAATTCCACCTCTTTTGGTATGGTGGTCTTGAACCATTTCTCTCCTATGGAAGGGAGTTCTATCACCTCAGTGATTAGTGCTTCATCTATGAGAAACTCCTCTTTTCCTATGACTGCTTTTGAACCATCGAATGAGAGGGAAAAAGCTTCAGCCACCTGCTGATGGAAGCTTTGCATTTTTTCACAGAACTTGTAATAGTCCACCTCTTGAAAAAGTCTGCAGACCTCTGGATGTGCTTCTAAGTAACTGATATCACCTAGCTCCTGCCTGAGAGCTGGTATACTCCTCTTCATCTTAATGGGTGTATCTCCTAGGTACCTGCAAAACCATTTTAATCTTGTATATAGTATGCTTTAGCAAGATGCTCTTTCAGAGCTAGTTTTTCTGGTGGAGAAAATGCTAATTTCAAAATTGAAATCCGATGGAGTCTCTTGGCACTGATTATGAGGGTTTTCTATCATTATGGAGGCCGAGGTCACCAAATGATGATAGTAGCTTGATCCTCTAGATCTCCTTAGTAGCTTGATCCTCTAGATCTCCTTTCCCAAGTAATTGTAACCTACATTAGCCAAAGTATTCGATGGGATTTTTGATGATCTTTTGGATAGGTGGAGGGAGACTGAGCGTTTCTAGTCAGATCAGTCCTTTGTCAATTGCATAACGACCCCTTTTACTCATTTCCCCGTGTAGTCATGCAGCTATAGATCTTTTCAGTGGTTAATCACCCTCACAAATGATCATTTATCTTGCTGACGGGGTCAGATGTGACAGTTTCCTAACCATTTCCTTATTTTTCCCTTTCAATGGTTAAGATCCTCCGGGAGTTTGTTAGCTAGCTGCTGAAAAGATGGCTTTTGGTGGCTAACGAAGTGTTGTCTTTCTTGCTTAAGCTGCCAAACATTTTACGCTGTCATCGTGGTGAACTCCTTATTTCAGCAGATAACGACCTCATTGGAAAAGATTTTTAACTGCTGAAAACCTATTCTTTTAGTGGTTAATGAAATGCCCTAACTTTTTCCTAAACTGCCGAAAGTGCTTTTCACCCGATGCTTATCTTCCTGCTTTTGGTGGTTAGCATATGCATTGAACCTTTCTCTAATATACCAAAAGTGACCCTTTTCAGTGGCTAATGAGCCGTTTCAAGCATTGCCTAAGCCACCAAATGTACTTTTCCCAGTGCTGCTCGCCACTTGCTTTCGGTGGTTAAAACCCTTCTTGTTCCTCTCTCTAATCTGCTGAAAGCGACCCTTTTCGGTGGCTAATGAGTTTTCTATAGTCTCACCTAAGCCACCGAAAGTGTTACTTTGACTCTGCTTGCTCGGACCGCTTTCGGTGGTTCACTTTGCCCCACGTTCAACTGTTTAGCTACTGAAACATAGCTTTTCGGTGGGTAATGAGCTATAATAGTCCTCTCCTAAGCAACTGAAAGCTATAACTTGTAAAATTTCCATCCAAATAAAAAACAGAGGCTTTCAATTTGTCAGCATACTCATATATTTCTTTACACAAGTTCGATTCTTCCTACTGTCAAAATAAATTTATTTTGGGAGATAACATCTGGCTCCTACTTGGGGATGGGAACCTCCCAGTGAGGTACCAATAATCCCAGACCAAAATGCCTTTCCCTACAAGTAACTAAATAACCTAACACTATCATTTACTATTCCATTGGGCATGGAGTTTATTCTATAAGCAAAAACAACCTACTATCTACTAATTTACAATAATAAGGCCTCAGAGCCTCAAATAAAGTAGAGTTTCAAAAACCACCCATTCACTGGGCCATCAAATACCTCTTCCCCTTCCAGATTCTGCAATTTGAAGGTGTTATTCTTATGTACCTGGCCTATCAGAAAAGGGCCAATCCACAAGGAGTTAAATTTTCCATGTTTTCCCTTGTCCTATCTTATAGCATCCCACTTGAGGACCCAATCTCCAACCTGGAAGTTGTCTACTTTTTCTCTTTTGTCAAACATGCCCTTTATCCTTTGTTGATGGGATTCTGATCTTCCTATAACTTGCTCTCTGATTTGTTGTAACTCCACCAAGTCCATCATCCTCCTCGCCATATCATTCGGTTCATCTTCCTCTTCTTGAAAGAAATTTTCCACTAGAAGAATGAGCTAGATAGGAAAAATAGCATGAGTACCATAAACTAGCTTGAATGAAGAAGTCCCTATGGATATTTTATCTGTTACCCTATCAGCCCATAAAGCAAACTTAATCTTTGAATCCCAACTTTTCTGATTTGTCTCTAGCAGTTTCCTGATGATTCTGACTAAACTTTTGTTGGATGACTTAGCTAGGCCATTGCCTTGTGTATAATAGGATGTGGAATGCACCAGTTCAATGCCCATTGACTCACCTATGTTAACTAATGCACCAACTTTAAAAGCTGGTATATTATCAGTTACCAACCTTACTGGGAAACCAAACCTGCTAAAGATATTCTCATATAAAAATTTCATGATGACTTGATGAGTGGCATTCCTAGTGGGTACTGCTTCTATCGATTTGGTAAAGTATTTAGTGGCTACTAATATCCATTTATGTTGTCCACTGGAAGATGGATTTATTTCACCTATGAAATCCATACCCCATTGCTGGAAAGGCCCATTCACCACAATAGGCCTAATGGGTAAGGATTTGAGCTATTGCTTCCCTATAAATATTTGGCATTGGTCACAGGCCCTTACAAAAGTGCATACATCAGCAAAGAGGACTAGCCAATAGTATCCTTCTCTTAAGATCTTGTGGGCTATGGTTTTCCAATAGTGTTGGCCCCCACATGTGCTGGAATGAAAGTGGTGTGTGAGATGCTCTGCTTCCTCTTTATATAGACACCTTAGCAAAACTCCAGACTGATCTTTCCAGTACAGTAGTTTGTCAATTATGCAAAACTTAACAGATTTTAACTTAAGAGCTCATGCTTGGTTAGGACGAAGATCAGGAGAAACTTCTAATTTTTGCAAAAATTGAATAATACCTGAGTACCACTCACATGAAGATATGTTTTCAGCTACTGATGGAATTTCCTTCTGATCTTGATCTACTTCTACTGCTACCATAGTCTACACCTTTGCTGATTTGATACATGTGAAGTTTATTCCCATTAGTTCACAGTTTTCTTTGGCCATGAGTTTGGCCAGACCTAGTCCCTTTACCAGCTTAGTGGGTTTCACCTCTATATTAAACTCAATGAGCTTGGCAATCCACTTAGCTCTCTTCCAATCAATGTTAGGATGAGTCAAAACATCCTTCACAGTAACTGAAGGGACATATGCAAGGACCATGGCATGGAGAATATAAATTCTGAAAGTCTTCAAAGATTTTATGAGACTGTAAGCCTGTTTCTCAAGTGGATCATACTTCAGCTCAACATCTCTCAAGCTTTTCCTGAAGAATGCAATTGGATGATCAAGACCCTCATCATTCTTTTGTAATAGTACAACTGCCACTATGTCATAGGATGCAAAAGAGAAAATTTAAAAACTCTTGGTGTAGATAGGACTAATCAGGGTTGGTGCCTCCATGATAGCCTTCTCAATGTATTCAAAAGAAATTCTTTCCTGGCCAGTCCATTTTATTTCTGCCTATTTTTTCAGCATGACTGTTATATGCTTTACCAGTTCGGAGAAATTAGGGATGAACCTCCTAACAAAGTTTATCTTTCCTAAAAAGGACTGAATGTCTCTTTTTGACCTTGGTATTGATATCCTCTAGATAGCTTCCACCCTTACCAGATTGATCTTTACACCTTCAGCTGAGACTATGTGGCCTAGGAGTTTTCCCTCACTGAGTGCAATCTGGGACTTCTTAGGGTTAAGCGATATTTCATACCTTCTACACTTCAGAAATACCTTCCTTAAATGTTGCAAGTAGTCATGATGGCTGGGAGAATAAATTGTTAGGTCATCCAAATATATGAGCACAATTTTATCTTTTAGCCCTACAAAATATAGGTCCATGGCTCTCTAAAAAGTAGCCCCAGCATTCATTATCCCAAATGGCATTTTAGCATACATGAAGGTTCCATAGGGGGTGGTAAAGGCAGTCTTCTCTTGGTCATCAAGGTGCACAGCAACTTGGTTGTATCCAGAGAAGCCATCCAAGAAGGACATAACATTAGCCCCTGAGACTTTCTGTAACATGTGTTCCATATTGGGAAGTGGATAGTTGTCTTTCTTGGAACACTTGTTCAGGTTTCTAAAATCCACACACAACCTGATTTCCACATTCTTCTTCCTTAACACTACTAGGTTTGCAATCCACTTGGAATACCTAAGGGGGATTATGATCTTGGCTTTGAGGAGCTTATGGATTTAATTTTCAATTACTGGTAATAGGAGAGGACTGATGGATCTTAGCTTCTGCTTGAAAGGGATGGTGTCCTTCTCCAAAGGAATCCTGTGCTGGATGATGTTGGTGTCATAGGTTTTTAGGTCACTATATTCCCATGTAAAGACATCAGCAAACTCTTTTATCAGGCTGCAAAACTTTGACTTCTGATCAACAGTCAATTTAGTGGACATATTTATCAGTTTTGGATGGCTTTGGCTACCTATGTTTTTCTCTTGGACAATAGGATCTAGCTCCTTTTTGGCAGGGTTAAAAGGGATGTCATTGTGATCAAACAAATATTCTAGTGGTACTAGACCTCAAGGTATGTAGTTGCTAGGTAATTGGACAATGTTTTGATCAGCCACTTTATCTTTCAACTTGAGCTGCTTGGATTCTTCCATGTTTAGGTTTTCCTGGTCTATGTGCATATTAGAGAATTCATCCACTAGTTGAATGAATTTACTAAGCTCTTCATCATTCTCAAACACCTTCCAAAATTTGACATTATCTGGCAGGAAAGGTCTGTACTTAACATGAACATCATAGCTAAGCTTAGGAGGTAAAGGAGGAATGAAAAAACTTGCAGAGATAGCCAGGGAATCAGCCAGGTGATTCAAATCCTGAGGTATATATGACAGTTCAAAAAGCATAAAGGAGTCTCTGAGTTTCCATACCTCATCCCTATAGGCCTTTAGTCCGATGTTTTTTGTTTGAAAAGTGTTTTTGACCTGCTATATAATGAGGTCTTCATCTCCAAAAATCCTCATGCACATGATCCCCATCTCATTTGAAGCTTTAACTATTAGCAGCAAGGCTTCATATTCTGCTATATTGTTAGTGGTTTTAAAATCAAGCTTATAAGACAGATGAATGTTTCCCTTGGATGGGGAGATCAATAATACATCTGCACCTGCTGAGCTTTGAGTGCTAGCCCCATAAAAATACATGTTTGATATTGTTGTGGTCACTTCTTCGGGCTGCTGACAGGTGGTCTTAGTGAGCTGGACTGGTGTTTGCTGAGAATCATCTATTTGCAAAATGCATGACCCAAAATCAGTGTCCACTGCATAGATGGGGTGATTCACTGAATTTCTCTCCTTGCTTGTGATGTAGGCCAATTGATTTTCCTGGTACAGCCTGTTAGTCTCTCCTCCAAACATGGGGATAGTGGCATATGTAAGATCCATCTGGAGGGTGCCACCTATCCTTTTGCTCCATGATCGAGACAGCAAGAGACCAAATTTTGGAGGGATATCAGCCACTACAATGTCCATCATGATGCTTTTCGAAGGTAGCTGAGTTAGGTTCACAATGAGGTCTTTTATGATGCCCAAACACTTGACTTTTCTAGAGTCAAAGGAGAATAAATCATGGTAAGGCTTCGTGATGCTGAGGCGAAGCTCATCCATCACAGCCTTTGGCATTAAGATATGAGAGGCTCTTGAATCCAGCAGATAGTTATGGAGGATTTTATCATGGATATTCAGGGATATGTAAAAAGTAGGGCATGAGTCCTTTAGGTCTTCAATCATGGGGCCTAGGGTTACAATAGGATTGTCATATTGTAGGTTAACAAAGTTAGTGCCAATATGCATCTTTGGCTGAAGGGAATTCAGAATGGAAGACTTGAATGTATCATTTTTCATTAGCTCAATTAATGGGAAACAGATCTTCAATTTTTGAATTTTTGACTCAAGGTTGAAAGAATAATGCATCCTATCTGGAAACCTCACCTCATGCCTTGGAAATTTGATTTGGACCTGATCAGGAATGGCTGAAGGTGCTGGTTTCTGCAATGCTTTGGATATGGCATCCCCTTTCTTTGGTAAAACAATGACATTTTTGGTTGGTGCAGCAGGCTTCTTAACAGACCAAGTATTCTTCTTGAGAGGATCAACCAGCATAGACCTCATATTGTACCCTCCTTGACCATCGGCCTAATATATAGCCTCTTCAGTGATATGCTCATCAATTAGGGCTTCCTCATATTCTACCTGTGTCAGAAAAGAATAGTCCACCTCATTGTCCATGCAATGGATGTTTTCTTCTGCTTCTCCTTCTTCTTCAATGAATTCTGGCTCTTCTTCTAATACAAATTTTTGAAATGGAGCTCTTATTCTCTGATCTTCCCTTGATTCATCTCCCTTCTGAGAATCTGAATTGGGGGGTTTCCTCTTCTATAAGGGATAAAATTAGGGTTTATAGGAGCAAAGTCACCTGGCACTTTACCCCTTATAGGTATCTATCCTTGGTCCATCAATTTAGACATTTCAGCAGTCAGGTTATCTAATAATTTTGTCATTTTGTCAATCTTGTTCTCTGATTGAAAAGACCCAATAGGGTCTGCTAGCTGCTTCTTCTTGTCTATCGTCCCTTTGACCTTTTGAGATGCAAAAATGTTTGATTCTACCTCTATGGCAGCATCCTACGTGAGTGATAAGGAGGAAGACCTCCTTTCTTTGAGAAGTAGGTAGAAATCAGAGTCAAAGGAATTAGCATAAGTTATCCTAGCCGAGGTATCAGTGGGCTTGATTTTAGTGGGGATCTTGCTGTACATATTGTTGAATCTCTTGGGGAAGTTGGAGACATACTCCCCATTTTCTCTTTTCAGGTTACTGAACTCTGTGATATAGTAGAGTTGGTCCCTCCTTTCTCCCCAATTCTTTAGGAAAATATCGTTTAGGGCCTCAATGCCTGCCACTGATCTAGCCAATAGTTCCTTAAACCATTTCCTAGCCTGACCATCTAGGCTTTGCACAAAAACCCTAGTCCATACATCTTCTTGCTCTATGTTAATATTCTCAGCATAGCTGTAAAATGACTCTAGATGTTATTCAGCTGTGAAATCCCCTTCTCCTATGAACTTAGGCATATACTTGAGGTAATCTCCAGTAGGCATGGCAGAGAGGGGATTTGGAAAATTTACAGGGGCATACCTAGCTACAAGGATCCTTTCCATTTTGGTCAATTGAGGGGAAGCCATTTTGGAAATGGGTATGGACAGGGTTGAGGAAGGAAGCACTGATGAAGGTACTTGCTGAGAAGGTGGTTTATTTATCCCAGTGGAGTCACCAGGGATTGGATATTCACAAGCAGCAGTGATTGAAGATGCCCAAACCCTAGGATTTTTTGATGTATTTATAAATTCATGAAAATTAAGTGTTTCAGCAGAAGAAATAATAGCAGAAAAATTTCTTGAAATACCTGATGTGGCTTTTTGTGCAGCACTGCTGGTCTATCTTAGTAAAGCCCTAGATCTTCTCAAAATTTCTTCTGGATCTAAAACAGGTGTTGCTGGTGGCCCTTTAGGATTTTCTCTGGTACTTGGTATTCTTGAAGCCATCTTATTTCAATGGAGTTTCTAGATAGATGATTAAAACCAGAATAGTGTCCAAGCTTTGTCTATCATCAAAGCAATGATCTATGTCATCTCCCATGGAAGTCGAGCTTCAGTCCCCTCTCCCCGGCAACGACGCCAATTTGTTATCACTCCAAGAAACTCCTCTAGGTTGTAGCTTGAGGATGCCTGGTAACTTAAAATGTTTTTAGGGTTTTATGATATGACTCAAGTTAGGTGACCTATATAACCTTCCACTCTAAAGACATGGATGAAACTCCCTCAATTACAAGGATTTTAGTTACAACTGTTCAGAAGTTGACAATAAGGTGCAGGGATGGAGAACTCATCAAGATGGAAGATTTACATACAAAAAAAATGCATATAAATGGCTAAATCATGATAAGGATGGTACTTATAAATCAAATCACATTAACACACCAATAGGATGACAGCTATTAGTTATTTATCAACTTGAAAGTAACCTAAATACACATTCAGGCATAAGTACAGTAAAGATAGAGATGAAGGATGAACAAATCATAACAAAAGAGATTATATTCAAGAATGAGAAAAATGAGAAGCTTACAATAGTATAGGTTTATAAATCCCCAAAGTTGAACCTTTTTTATAAAATCAATCTTAGGATTTATAGCCTTTTACAAAATATACAGATCCTAAAACTTGGATCTGTTTTTACAAAAATAAACAAAAGTGATAATTTTTGCAAATTAGGGTTTGAAACCCTTAACTAACTACTTGTCTAACTATAATAAAGATTTATTCATTGAATGAATATTTAAATAACTGAAGTAATTGCTGGTGATTACTGTTGCTGGTCCTCTGCTAGTTAAACCACCAATTTCTCTTTGACAACTAGGGTTGGTGTCCGTTGGCACTGTTATGTCATACTAAATCTCACACAGACCCTTTTCTGATCCTTCCCTCAATGCCTTTTATCTTTATATTATGTCCATGAACCATCTGTAGTTTCCCAAAACCGGTCATGTATGCCAAAACTTGCCTTTAGGCCTCTGTCCACTTTTGGTGGTTAAGAGGCCAGTCTATCGGAACTGTTAGTTGCCAAAAGTGGCACTTTCAGTGGCTAATGAACTGCCCTAGCATCTGCCTAAGCCACTGAAATCCTTGTTTTGCAAAAATTATTAGGTTTTCTTCAAAAATGTCCTTTCAGGCCTGTTTTCTCAACCTTCCTCTTCTGCAGGCTTCGTGCTACGAGTGTTAACAACGCCTTGGCTAGCTTCAGGAGGATGGAGAGGAACTGTTACTTCAGCTAGGGTTGATAAGGCAAGGTGGCTACTAGGGTTTGCTTTGGCTTCCTTCAGCTGTAGCCTTTGGATCCTAACCATCCTATATAATCTGATATTGTCCTTCACGTATCTTATGTTCATCCTTTTCAAGAAAATGTATCTTTCTCTCTGCTCCATGTAGGACTTGTGCAGTAGCTTGTTCCTCCTGGTCAATGTCTCATTATTTCTCTTTAGTTATTTTTCCAAGACCTCCATTTCATAAACCTACCTCAGCAGGTGATTGATCTTTTGACTTTTAGGCTTTCTGGAGGAAGATCTTTCTGCTGGTTCCTCTTGCTCATCTAGTGTGGGGGATGGCAATGCTTCAAACACTGGTACAATTTGCAAAGCTAGGGATGCATCCTCTTGTTGTTCTTCCTCAGAATATGAATAGGGTAGATTTAAGATATTCTCATGATGTGCTTCTTCCTCCTGACCCTTCTCACTGAAGTCCAAGTTCCTTTATGCCTTGTTGGTCTTGGAAGGGGAGGGAGGTTGTTCTATTGCTTCTACTGGGGAAATGGCCCTCCTTCTTCTCCCACTCCTTGGTGTGCTAGATTTCTTGGCAAGAGACTTCCCTTTCTCCTCTAGCTGAAGGCCTGTCTCAAAGCCATTCCAGAATAGAAAATAAGGCCAAGCCATATTTCTTCTCTTCAACAATGCCTGGACCAATAGCTGGATAAGACCATGGTGGGACAGCCTACCAGCAATCTTGGATGGTTGGGATTTTACTTGATGTGCCATCTTCCCTAGACTTCTGTGTAAATAAAAGGGTAGATTGAGAGGGATTTTACCTGTGAAGTGATTCATGAGCTTGAAATGGTAGATCATTTCTCTATTATATCTCCCTTCATAGGTTAAGTAGACCACAATGGCCTTCAGCAGTTGTTTCCAGTTCTCTTCCAGACATGATGATGGCACACTCTTCTTCCATACCATTCCTCTATGCACAGGCTTAAGGTAAGACCTGAATTACACCTCTTTTGGTATGGTGGTCTTGAACCATTTCTCTCCTATGGAAGGAAGTTCTGTCACCTCAGTGATTAGTGCTTCATTTATGAGAAACTCCTCTTTTCCTATGGCTGCTTTTGAACCATTGAATGAGAGGGAAAAATATTCAGCCACCTGCTGATGGAAGCTTTGTATTTTTTCACAAAACTTGTAATAGCTCACCTCTTGAAAAATTCTATAGACCTTTAGATGTGCTTCTAAGTAACTGATATCACCTAGCACTTGCTTGAGAGCCGGTCCACTCCTCTTCATCTTGATGGGTGTATCTTTTGCGTACCTACAAAATAGTTTTCAGTCTTGTATACAGTAAGCTTTAGCAGACTGCTCTTTTAGAGCTAGTTTTTCTGGTGAATAAAATGTTAATTTCGAAAATGAAATCCGATGGAGTCTCTTGGCACTGATTATGAGGGTTTTCTATCATTATGGAGGACGAGGTCACCAAATTATGATAGCATCTTGATCCTATAGATCTACTTTCCCACGTAATCATAACCTACATCAGCTAAAGTATTCGATGGGCTTTCTGATGATCTTTTGAACAGGTGGAGGGAGACTGAGGGTTTCTAGTCAGATCAGTACTTTACCAATTGCATAATTACCCTTTTTACTCATTTCCCCACATATTCATGTAGCTCCATATATTTTCGGTGGTTAATCATGCTCACAAATGATCATTTATCTTGCTAACGGGGTTAGATGTCATAGTTTCCTAACCGTTTCCTTATTTTTCCCTTTCGGTGCTTAAGATCCTTTGGGACTTTGTTAGCTAGCCATCAAAAAGCCGCCTTTTGGTGGCTAACGAAGTGTTGTCTTTCTTGCTTAAGCCACCGAAATTTTTACCCCGTCGCCATGGTGAACTCTTGCTTTCGACAGATAATGACCTCATCGAAAAACCTTTTTAACTGCCGAAAACCTATTCTTTCGGTGGTTAATGAAATACCCTAGATTTCGTCTAAACCGATGAAAGTGCTTTTCACCCGATGCTTATCTTCCTGCTTTTGGTGGTTAGCATATGCATTGAACCTTTCTCCAATCTGCTAAAAGAGACCCTTTCAGTGGCTAATGAGTTGTTTCGAGCCTCGCCTAAGCCATCGAATCTACATTTCCCAATGATGCTTGCCGCTTTCTTTTAGCGGTTAAAACCCTTCTTGTTTCTCTCTCCAATCTACCGAAAGCGACCCTTTTCAGTGGCTAATGAGTTTTCTGTAGTCTCACCTAAGCCACCGAAAGTGTTACTTTGACTCTACTTGCTTGGACCGCTTTTGGTGGTTCACCTTTTCCCCGCGTTCAACTGTTTAGCTGCTGAAACATAGATTTTTGGTGGCTAATGAGCTATAATAGTCCTCGCCTAAGCCACCGAAAGCTATAACTCGTAAAATTTTCATCCAAATAAAAATCAGAGGCTTTTAAATTGTCAGACATACTCATATCTTTCATTACACAAGTTCGATATTTCCTACTATCAAAATAAATTTATTTGGGAGATAACATCTGGATCCTACTTAGGGATTGGAACCTCCCAGTGAGGTCCCAAGAATCCCAGACCAAAATGCCTTTCCCTACAAGTAACTAAATAACTTAACACTATCATTTACTATTCCATTGGGCATGGAGTTTATTCTATAAGAAAAAAAAACCTACTATCTACTAATTTACAATATTAAGGCCTCAGAGCCTCAAAGAAAGTAGAGTTTCAAAAACCTCCCATTCACTAGGCCATCAAATACCTCTTCCCCTTCTAGATTTTGCAATTTGAAGGTGTTATTCTTATGTACCTAGGATATCACAAAAGGGCCAATCCATAGGGAGTTAAATTTTCCATGTTTTCCCTTGTCTTGTCTAACAACATCCCACTTGAGGAACCAATCTCCAACCTAGATGTTGTCTACTTTTGCTCTTTTGTCAAACATTCCCTTTATCCTCTATTCATGGGCTTCTGATCTTCCTATAACTTGCTCTCTGATTTTCTATAACTCCACCAAGTCCATCATCCTCACCATATCATTTGGTTCATCTTCCTCTTCCGAAAAGAACTTTTCCACTAGAAGAATGAGCTGGATAGGAAAAATGGCCTCAGTACCATAAACTATCTTGAATGGAGAAGTCCCTATGGATATTTTGTCTGTTACCCTATCAGCCCATAAAGCAAACTTAAGCTTGGAATCCCAGCTTTTCTGATTTGTCTCCAGCAGTTTCTTGATGATCCTGACTAAACATTTGTTGGATGACTCAGCCAGTCCATTTCCTTGTGGATAATAGGAGGTGGAATTCACCAGTTGAATGCCCACTGAATCACACATGTTAACTAATGCCCCAGCTTTAAAATTTGGTGCATTATCAGTTACCAACATTACTGGGTAGCTAAACCTACTAAAGCTATTCTCATATAAAAATCTCATGATGACTTGATGAGTGGCATTCCTAGTGGGTACTGCTTCTATCCATTTGGTAAAGTAGCCAGTGGCTACTAAGATCCATTTATGCTGTCCACTAGAAGATGGATTTATTTCACCTATGAAATCCAGACCCCATTGCTTGACAGGCCCATTCACCACAATAGGCCTAAGGGGTAAGGATTTGAGCTGCTGCTTCCCTATAAATATTTGGCATTGGTCACAGGCCCTTACAAAAGTTCATACATCAGTAAAGAGGACTGGCCAATAGTATCTTTCTCTTAAGATTTTTTGGGATGTGATTTTCCAATAGTGGTGGCCCCCACATGTGCTGGAATGAAAGTGGTGCATGACTTGCTTTGCTTCCTCTTTATCTAGACACCTTAGCAAAACTCTAGGCTGATCTTTCCAGTACAACAATTTGTCAATTATGCAAAACTTAACAGATTTTAACGTAAGACCTCGTTCTTGGTTAGGAGTGAGATCAGGAGAAACTTCTAATTTTTGCAAAAATTGAATAATACCTGAGTACTACTCACATGAAGATATGTTTTCAGTTACTAATGGAATGTCCTTATGATCTTGATCTACTTCTGCTTCTACCACAGTCTGCACCTTTGCTGATTTGACACATGTGAAGTTTATTCCCATCAGTTCATAGTTTTCTTTGGCCATGAGTTTGGACAGACCTAGTCCCTTCACCAGCTTAATGGGTTTCACCTCTATATAAAACTCAATGAGCTTGGAAATCCACTTAGATCTCTTCCCATCAATGTCAGGCTGAGTCAAAACATCCTTCACAGTAGCTGAAGGGACATATGTAAGGACCTTCACATGGAGAATATAAATTCTGAAAGTCTTCAAATATTTTATGAGAGCATAATCCTGTTTCTCAGTTGGATCATACTTCAGATCAGCATCTCTCAAGGTTTTGTTGAAGAAGGAAATAGATTATCAAGACCCTCATCATTCTTTTGTAATAGTACAGCTGCCATTGTGTCATAGGATGCAAAAGAGAAAATGTAAAAACTATTGGTGTAGTCAGGACTAATCAGGGTTGGGGCCTCCATGATATCCTTCTTTATGTATTCAAAAGATTTTCTTTCCTGGTCAGTCCATTTTATTTCTACCTCTTTTTTTAGCATGACTGTTATATGCTTTTCCAACTTGGAGAAATTAGGGATGACCCCCTTGACAAAGTTTATCTTGCCTTAAAAGGACTGAATGTCTCTTTTTGACCTCGGTATTGACAGCTTCTGGATAGCTTCCACCCTTACAGGATTGATCTTTACACCTTCAGCTGAGACTATGTGGCCTAATATTTTTCCCTCACTGAGTGCAAACTAGGACTTCTTAGGGTTAAGTGTTATTCCATACCTTCTGCACTTCAGAAATACCTTCATTAAATGTTGCAAGTGGTCATGATGGATGGGAGAATAAACTGTTAGCTCATCCAAATATATGAGAAAAAATTTATCTTTTAGCCCTACAAAAGCTAGGTCTATGGATTTCTGAAAAGTATCCCCATCATTCATTAGCCCAAATGGAATTTTAGAATACATAAAGGTGCCCCAGGGGCTGGTAAAGGAATTCTTCTCTTGGTCATCACGGTGCACAACAACTTGGTTGTATCTAGAGAATCCATCCAGGAAGGACATAACACTAGCCACTGACACTTTCTACAATAGGTGTTCCATCTTGGGCAGTGGATAGTTGTATTTCTTGGAACACTTGTTGAGGTTTCTAAAATCCACACACAACCTAATTTCCCCATTCTTCTTCCTTACCACTACTAGGCTTGCATTCCACTTGGAATACCTAAGGGGGATTATGATATTGGCTTTGAGGAGCTTATAAACTTCTTTTCCAATTACTGGTAATAGGAGAGGACTGATGGATCTCAGCTTCTGCTTGAAAGGGATGGTGTCCTTCTCCAAAGGAATCCTGTGATGGATGATGTTGGTGTCCTTCTCTAGAAATTGGTATAGTTTGCAAAGCTAGGGCTGCATCATCTTCTTGTTCTTCCTTAGAATATGAATAGGGTAGATTTAAGATATTCTCACGGTGTTCTTTTTCCTCCTGAACCTTCTCACTAAAGTCCAAGTTCCTTTTTTCCTTCTTGGTCTTGGAAGAGGAGGGAGGTTTTTCTGTTGCTGCTATTGGGGAAATGGCCCTCCTCCTTCTCTCACTCCTTGGTGTGCTGGATTTCTAGGCAGGAGACTTCCATTTCTCCTTTGGCTGAAGGCCTGTCTCAAAGCCATTCCAGAGAAGAAAATAAGGCCAAGCCATATTTCTTTTCTTCAACAACTCTTGGACCAATATCTGGATAAGACCATGGTGGGACAGCCTACCAGCAATCTTGGATGGATGGGCTTTTACTTGATGTGCCATCTTCCCTAGACTTGTGTGTAAATAAAAGGGCATATTGAGAGGGATTTTACCTGTGAAGTGATTCATGTGCTTGAAATGGTAGATTATTTCTCTATTATATCTCCCTTCACAGGTTAAGTAGACCACAATGGCCTTCAGTAGTTGTTGCCAGTTCTCTTCCAGACATGATGATGGCACACTCTTCTTCCATACCATTCCTCTATGCTCAGGCTTAAGGTAAGACCTGAATTCCACCTCTTTTGGTATGTTGGTCTTGAACCATTTCTCTCCTATGGAAGGGAGTTCTATCACCTCAGTGATTAGTGCTTCATCTATGAGAAACTCCTATTTTCTTATGACTGCTTTTGAACCATCGAATGAGAGGGAAAAAGCTTCATCCACCTACTAATGGAATCTTTGTATTTTTTCATAGAACTTGTAGCAACCCACCTCTTGAAAAAGTCTGCAGACCTCTGGATGTGCTTCTAAGTAACTGATATCACCTAGTTCTTTCCTGAGAGCTGGTCCACTCCTCTTCATCTTGATGGTTGTATCTCCTGGGTACATGCAAAACAATTTTCAGTATTGTATACAGTATGCTTTAGCAGGCTGCTCTTTCAGAGCTAGTTTTTCTGGTGGAGAAAATGCTAATTTCGAAAATGAAATCCGATGGAGTCTCTTGGTATTGATTATGATGGTTTTCTATCATTATGGAGGCTGAGGTCACCAAATGATGATAGCAGTTTGATCCTCTAGATATACTTTTCCATGTAATTGTAACCTACATCAACCAGAGTATTCGATGGGATTTCTGATGATCTTTTGGATAGGTGGAGGGAGATTGAGGGTCTCTAGTTAGATCAGTCCTTTTCCAATTACATAATGACACTTTTTACTCATTTCCCCACACAATCATGCAGCTCCAAATATTTTTGATGGTTAATCACGCTCACAAATGATCATTTATCTTACTGATCGAGTCAGATGTGACAGTTTCCTAACCGTTTCCTTATTTTTCCCTTTTGGTGGTTAAGATCCTCCAGGAGTTTGTTAGCTAGCCACCAAAAAGCCATATTTTGGTGGCTAACAAAGTGTTTTCTTTCTTTCTTAAGTCGCTGAAAGTTTTACCCTGTCGCTGTGGTGAACTCCTACTTTCGATAGATAATGACCTCATCGGAAAACCTTTTTAACTGCCAAAAACATGTTCTTTCAGTGGTTAATGAAATTCCCTAGCTTTCGCCTAAACCGCCGAAAGTTATTTTCACTTGATTCTTATCTTCCTATTGTCAATGGTTATCATATGCATTGAACCTTTCTCTAATCTGCCGAAAGCGACCCTTTTCGGTGGCTAGTGAGCCGTTTTGAGCCTTGCCTAAGCCATCGAATGTAGTTTTCCCAATGCTGCTCACCGCTTGCTTTCAGCGTATAAAACCCTTCTTATCCCTCTCTCTAATCTACCAAAAGAGGCCCTTTTCAATGGCTAATGAGTTTTTTGTAGTCTCTCCTAAGCCACTGAAAGTGTTACTTCGACTTTGCTTGCTCGGACCGCTTTCGGTGGTTCACCTTTTCCCCATGTTCAACTATTTAGCCGCTGAAACATAGCTTTTCGGTGGCTAATGAGCTATAATATTCCTCACCTAAGCCGCCAAAAGCTATAACTTGTAAAAATTTTATCCAAATAAAAAACAGAGGCTTTCAAATTGTTAGTCATACTCATATCTTTCATTACACAAATTTGATTCTTCCTAGTATCAAAACAAATTTATTTTGGGAGATAACAGGACCTTTTGGAGTCTTCTTCCATTTTTTTTAGACTCTCTAAACATGAATGATACCAATTTTACTTTCAATGAACTCGTTAAACTAAACACTGAGAGAGACCCAGTTTTGGGAACGAACCCCTCCTTTCTCAGGTTTGTAAAACATGTGAGAATGGAATTATCCCATGATAAGCTACAACGAGTGTTTTTTACATTTCATTTGCAATAATGGCAGTTTGTAGTCACCTTTGAACATGGAAATTGTCTGCATTTCATTCAGTCAATTGGGTATTCATCTTGATTTTGAGTCGATCCACTTTCATGAGTCAGGTCACTCCTTTGATTCTTTCAAAGAATACATCGTCCATCCTCGCATTATGTCTTGGTATCATCCTAGTCAAGTCAATTCTTCCAACTCTTCGGTCATGCCACCTAACGTTCAAAGGAAAGTCATGTTGATATTTTGCATCTGCAGTCAAAAATTTGTGTTAGTCCTATTGTTACATTATGCCCAAATTGCAAAAAATTGTTCTGAGTTTTGTGTCACCGATGTGGGATTCATCATGGCCCTCCTTCGACGAGACTATTCCTGTTGACTTCAACTCATTATCTATGAAATAGTCTTAGAAACAAAGTAGTTCCTTGATATTTGTATGCATCAATGATAGATCCTCTCACTTTCGACATAGGCTTTACATCAATGACCTTTGATCAAAATATTCAACTGAGTGTTTGACATCATATCATCTATTCACATTTGGAATATTGTACTAGGGTACCTTGGGAATCATCAACATCGGTGGTGATATCCCTCGCACTTGTTAACGGTTCTCATCATTGACCGGTAATCAAGTGGTTTCTACCATGTTCGACGTCAAGACATTGTAATCACATGGATAGAATCATACATTGTTGAAGACAAGACAAAGACCCTGGGTATTTGTTAAGCATTCATTGCTTTCCTCATGTTGTGATGGAGTATTTGTATGTGTCCTACCATCAATCCACATTTGTATGGTCTTGGTTGTGCTCAAATTTGCGTCTAAATGACATAGATCTACATTGTATGTTTGGTATTTATGTCCAAGTTTGATTCTTCATAACATGGATCTACGATGTATTCTAGCAGCCATGATTGTTTGTACCTCACATGGATCCGCTTTGTATTGGTTTGTATCCATGATGAGAGTCGTGTAGATCTGAATCAAAGTGTTGATGTACTGCGGAATGAGCTATGTTGTTGAATATTTCCGATCAGTGAAGTATTTCATCGAAGTGATAACTTGTTTTGACAAAGACCTCACCTATCCTATCCCTATAGCCTCATGCTTTAGGGGGGATTCTATTATACATATTTCTCATCATCATCATATACTGAGAACAAAACATTAGAACTTTCCTTCATTCCCCAAGTTATGAAGTTTAATTTGGAATTGGATCAGTGATTTAAAGCCTTTGTCCACCACCACACTTTCCTTGTGGACAAAGTGTATTACCTATGTAAGACTTATTTTCCATGCATAAAAAGCGGTGCCATCGCCACTTGCCTTTTTACAATGAAATATTCCCTATTGGTAATGCTATGTCATAGTTGACAAAGAGTGGTGCCTAGTTTTAAAATCTAAAAGGAGAAGTTTCATGAATCTTCTCTAACCTTAGCTTCGTGGAAACCTCACCCCTAGACTCTTGGACCACCTGGACTTGAGATCCCTCCTTTTAGGATCTCCCCTCCACCTCGTCCATAATAAAATAAACTATCCCTATCCTCCCATGGCTATAAAACTTGTCTCATCCCCCATGGGTAAATGGAGGAAGGTTATGCTATAACACCAAAATTATGGCCAAATCTAGCCAAGGAAAGTAGGCACTAGGTGGACAAGTTGAAGCTTTGGAGGAAAGATCTTGCTTGAGAAGAGACTTATCAACACTAAGGCTCTTGGTTGTAATCTCTCTCTTATTCTATTAATGCAATGAAAGTTCTTTTCCCATGAAATATATTGTGAACTGATCACTTGTTTCATTATTGAATTCCTTAGTCATCAATACTGGATAATAGATCGTACTTGGTACTTTTAATCTTATATGCTTTTGTAGTGTGCTTCTTGCAAGTAAAACTGTGGAGATATAGCACTCTACAAGGTTGGTACATTACATATTGTGATAGGTGAAAGATCCATTCCAAGCATCTATCAATCTTAGGGTAAGTGCTTCTCATTGGTGTACCTCATTTGTTCTATCTATAAGGACTTCAGGCTAGGGAAACAGCTTCTATTTGCAGAAGGTGAGAATTTCCAGCAACATAAATATACATGCTACATGATATGAGGAACAAGATACATAAAATACATTTTCATGATACATGAAATAAATTTCAATTAATCATAAGAAATGCATCATTATATACAAAGTTACATAAAATATATATACTTCTTCAACAAATATAAAAAATATACTTTTCTACCAAATATTACACAGATATTCATATGACAAAGATATTTTCTAACAAATATCAAGAAGACATTCATATCACAAAGATATTTATATGATTTCATATTTCTTTTCTTTCAAAAGTTCTCCATGGAAAATAATTCAATTCACTTATCCTCTTGACACACCCTCTATAGTTGTCCCAATCCATAGCACTCCTCCCCCATCATCCTACACAACACAAGCAATTCGGTTCCCTTCTCTAAGTTAACATTCCCTTGACTTTGTTACCTCAATTCCCTTCCAGTGCTCTATCACATGCCTACTAGTGAAACTATATGATATGAATATAAGTTTCATGACTTTATCATGTGTTTCCTCTTCTTTATAGTCACTCACCCTCCATGCTTAGGAAGCCTCTTTTCTAAGTTAATAGTCCCTCGAGCGATCCATCATTGACCAAGTATTTCTTGCACAAGAAGAGTACAACTTTAGGTTTCTTGTGTCCTTATAGTTTCCTTCTTCCCGATATTTCCAACTTACAATTGCCTCCATGGAATCATAATACATAGCTACACTTCATTAAAGTAGAATTATGACACTATTTTATATCAGATTTAATACATTAATTATCAATCATTAAACCCAGATAAGATCCTATCTGGAACATCCATATACGGCCATATGGTCTTCCCCAAAACCAAACCTTCTGTTAACACTTCGGTTTTCAATAATCTATTTGTAAGCCTGACAGGAGTTCGATGCGGATCCCATTCCTTTGAAAACTTTGTGTGAGCTCCCTTCAGGTTATCAGAGGTGCAAGGTAAAGAAGAAAGCGGTAGGTGCATTGAAAGAATTAACGGGACTCATGATCAAAGGTTGAGGTTGATCAGATGGTAGATCAATGGCTCCAAAACATTTCGTGCAAGCGGACACGCTCGACCAAAACCAATTTTCCAGATTACGAAATGGGTTAAAGGTGAAAAACATTTGATGGTAGAGATGAGATCTGAGTTAGATATACAGTCTCAGTCAATTTCGTGAACCATACTTGCATGGGTAAAGCTGCAATGTCAAATCATGAAAGAGTGGTACCAGTTGCAAATATCAACAGTCATGGCAAGAAATAAAAGAGATCTACGGCCACGATTTATTTCTCAATGAAAACTAGTGAGGTGGAATATCGATATTTCTCATTATGAAAAGTAATGGGGCCCAATCAGATCTACGGCTACATGTAAGGGTTGGTCGCGATCGACGGTTGAGAACACATCACGATCCGAAACTGCCCGTGGTGTCTATAGGAGAAAAGTTGGTGGCATAAATAATGGGACGTGGACGGTGGATGTGAAAGATTCCTCAAATTAGATGGCTGAGAAGACTTCTAGGGTACAGGTTTCACATCCAGTGTGAATATGATAGTGGAGGAGACGTCCATGCCTGTAATCTGCATCCTTGCATATTGGCTGATTTCTCTGACGCCATTTGTAGCATGTGTATCGATGGAATCATCCCTTTGGCAGAGTCATGCTCCATAAAGATAAGCAACATTTTGTGTGAGTTGGCCTACAGAAGTAAGGAAAGTAACCAGCGATTCCGCTACTCACATGGGACAAATCCAACTCGACGCGGGAGACCATTCCGTTTCCTACATCACAAGAGCAAGGAAACATGGGAGCATCCACTTCATGGACTGTACAGCATGGATCAACTATACAAGACAATGTCCACAAATACTTCCTGCGGAAAACGGTAAGGCGCCATAGCCAATGAAACGACGTAACTAGATCCCCAGCAAGTAAAGGAACACCATGCTTGTTCCCTCACACATGCTGATACCAAATACACTCGATAACAGAGTGTTTAAGAATGTTGACTAGTCATTGCGAAGGTCAGTCTTGAAGCCTTATATATACTGCTTTCAGAGCAATGGGAGTGAAATAACATGTCTCCAGAGCTCAAGTTTCTACTTCTCCATGAATCTGCAAAGGCCCGAAGAGTTTGATCATGAAGATCTAGTTTGAGAAGCTTGTCCATATGGGGGTGTTGATGGTTGATGAGAAGCTTCCATACTTTCCTGTCACCTTGGTATTTCCTGCCAAGAATAACACCAACCATCGGGGCGCAGATGTGATACCTATGCCTCCAAAGACATGAGGCCTAGACACTTATTCCTCGTAAGTGTTTTTTCAGGAACCCTTGATAGCATCGCTACCACCAAAGCCTCTGCAAAAGGGGACAGTCCTTGATTGCTCCCTATATAAGCATTTGTTTAGGTGGGAGCGTCAGGGGTCTAAAGCCCACATAGCCCTATTTGTGAAGTTCACTTTCCAAGGGTGATGGGGCTGGTGTAGATATGCCACACCTTATTTACTATGGGAGAGCTCACCTCACTGGGGGTGAGATGTATAAGAATGAAAAGCCACCTCACAGGTTTGTCTCAACCAGGAGCAATGTGACCCTTATTCCATATCCCACGACTAACATTGTTACCCTAGGAGGAAGGAGGTGGCAGATGTGATTGAACAAGGGAAGGATGCAAACTACCTTTCCAATGTGTGCACATGTGGAAAGCTGCATTTGAACACAGCAGTTATAGATGGTTCGGGTGGGGGAGGAAGCATCACACTCATAATCCACCATAGCCATCGAGCACGTCAAACTTTTACTCGATCCGAATGCGTCCACTAGCTCCATAATGTTTATTCTTATTTTGTAAAACATGGCAATAGTTCCACTCTCCAGACTGTTGACATCTGATTGTGACTTGCAACAATTTTCTGTTTAATAGTCTCAGCATTAGAATAGTATAAATACACTCTCGATAAAGGGAGATAGGAGTTGGTCAGATTGGGAAACTTTCTAGGGCTGAGGCTCTCCGTTGTAAATAAGATTCGATTCCTGTGTAATGAATAACATTCCAAAGGACGATTTGTTTCTCATGACAGAGATTCATGTGTCATTGCTTCTTTCAATATGTATTTTCCTTTACATGAAATGTGCTTCCTGTTTTCATTCCATTTTGTTGATTGCTTTCATGTCTGCAACTTAGTGTATAATAGTTAGGAATTCATACTTGCTATGCTCCGGCTATTGTTTCAGACATGTATCAAGTTTTCTTCTAAATTTGCGCGGATTCATCTAGCTAGTGCTCCGAGATATGGGATGTTCTTTCTCATCCTCTAACCACCCATGAAATAGCTCTTGATTGCAAGATCGACAGCTACCTTGCCTCTGTTTGCAACCCCACACCTTTCTATCCATTATACAAATGTTCCCTACACAGGTTTTCGACTCCAATGCCAATGGTCCCTTGCCCCAATAATCCCACCAGCATCTCACATTAATACACTTTGTCCCATTTAGGATTCTAGTCTCCTAACCATCCTTGATTGAATATCTTACACAGAGTAGGCTCCAAAGACAAATGAGACATCCCTCTCTAATTGCACAAGGCTGGAGGAACAGTTTAAAGTGGTTGTGTTATTGCCCAGGAGCAGGCCCTTCCCTTCGACCTTGGGGCCTCAAATCCTGGTGCCAACAAACTGGTGCCATTTTCGAGGATGAAATTCAAGATCCTCCCTCGGAAAAACAACATGGTTTTAGATCTAGTTTTTGATGGTGAACAATGACCAGACATCAAGAAGGTTGAGCACTTTCACCTGGCAACTCCACTATTGAAGGATTCAGACTTCAGTGACTTTGCTGGTGGTGTTACCTAGAAATCAAATGGCCAAGGAAAGCTGGCAGATTCCATCTGGAAAATGGACCCCTTATAGAGCCTGAAAAATGCATGGTGGAAGGTCAAGATACTCAAGTCTACGTTTCTTCCAGGATGCCTTGTTATATCTTGTAAGTTTGTTCTTATCTTTCCCTAGATTTATCAAAACCGCCTTCTATGGTTCAACTCGTTTTGAACAAAGCTATGAATATATTCATGTTTCCCAATCTGATAGGAGTTGGTCAGATTGGGAAAATTTCTAGGGCTGAGGTTGTCCATTGTAAATAAGATCTGATGCCTATGTTATGAATAAAATTGTAGAGAAAGAGTTGTTTCTCATGACAAAGATTCATGTGTTGTTGCTTCTTCCAATATGTATTTTCCTTTACATGAAATGTCCTTCCTATTTTCATTCTAGTTTGTTGATTGCTTTCATGTCTGCAACTTAGTGTATAACAGTTAGGAATTCATACTTTTTATGCTCCGGCCATTGTTTCAAACATTTATCAAGTTTTATTCTAAAGTTGCACGGAATTCATCTAGCTGGTGCTCCACGCGATGGGATTTTATTTCTCATCCTCTAACCATCTGTGAAATAGCTCATGATTGCAAGATTGACGACTACCTTGCCTCTGTTTACAACCCCACACCTTTCTTTCCCTCATGCAAATGTTCCCTACATAGGTTTTCGACTCCAATTCCAATGGTCCCTTGCCCCAATAGTCCCACCTGCATCTCACATTAATACATTTTGTCCCATTCAGGATTCTGGCCTCCTGACCATCCTTGATTGAATATCTTACGCGGAGTAGGCTCTAAAGACAAATGAGAGATCCCTTTCTGATTGCATAGAGCCATAGGAGCAGTCTAAAGTGGTGTTGCTATTTCCCAGGAGCGGGCCCTTCCCCTCGATCTTGGGGCCTCAAATCCTGGTGCCAACAAGATGGCACTATTTTCGAGGACAAAATTGAAGATCCTCCCTGGGAAAAATGACATGGTTTTAGATTTGGTTGTTGATGGTGAACAATGACCAGACATCAAGAAGGTTGAGCACTTTCACCTGGTGACTCCACTATTGAAGGATTCAAACTTCAACGATTCTGCTGGTGGTGTGACCCAGAAATCAAATGGCTGAGGAAAGATGGAATATTCCATCTAGAAAATGGACCCCTTATAGAGCCTGAAAAATGCATGGTGGAAGGTCAAGATACTCGAGTCTATGTTTCTTCCAGGATGCCTTGTTATATATTGTAAGTTTGTTCTTATCTTTCCCTAGATTTATCAAAACCACCTTCTATGGTTCAACTCGTTTTGAACAAAGCTATGAATATATTCCTGTTTATCCTTCTTTATGAACCAAAAGCATTGTGTCCTCTTGTACATATGGTCATGGCCTAGATTTTTATCCAAGGGCTCACGACGTCAAAGGACACCCCTATGAAATTCATGAAACCTTAGATGATAGCTTGGTTATTGTACCTAACATTGTCTCTCCCATTTCTCCAAGCCGGTAGAAACCACTGCAATTGCCTCCCATCCTCCATGATTTTCCCGTAAAACATTACAAGTACCTCCCCAAGTTTGACGGAGAATCCAAAGACCTCACTAGTGAGAAACATTTACAAGCCTTTGAATATTTCTCTGATCTTTTTGAGATAGAACATGAGGATTTCTGCATGAGGGATTTCACCTAGTCCTTGCAAGGAGATGCTAAAGAATGGTTCAAGAACTTGCATCCTAAGTCCATCAACACTTGGGAAGAAGTTTCTTGCACCTTCTTAAAGTTTTGGGATAGGAGAAGGCCTCTGGAGCAAATCCTTTCAGAATTTTATTTCTTGAGGAGACATGAGGGTGAAGCCATATCCATTTTTAATAGAAGATTCACAAAAAAATATTATAGCATGCCTAAGGAAGTCCAACCTCTCGAGAATCCTGCCAAGATCTGTTATGCAACCACCTTTCCTCCTGAGTTGTCCTTGCTTCTTTTGGAAAGAAAATCAACCACTTTGCAGCATATGTTTACTGATTGTTTGGAGGTTGAGGAAAACCTTAATATGTCCAAGAAATTGTTATATCACAACGGTGGTGGTGAAATGAAAGATACATTAAATTTTTTTTTTTCCCTTCAAGCAGAATGGGAAAGTTCTTAGCCCGTTAAAGCTCTCTCCTAGTATACAAAAAGATGATCTGCCCTATATAGGAGTTTGCGGTCCCGTAGACCTTTTCTCTGAAGATGGCAACCTGCACTACCCAAGGTCCGTAAAGGACGATTTTAAGAATGAGTTTAGTGCACCTATGTACGATGAATATGAGGAAGAACACCCATAGAATACACCTAAAGAGCTAGATGTTGAACCAAAGCTCAATGATAAATAAAATCAAGATGCAATGCAAAGTCGGAAGGTTAAAGAGGAAAAGGACGATAAGGGCACTAGAGGTTATAGCCTACCCTTGTGTTATGCCTCCTTTGAATTAATATGGCACTTGATTAAAGCCTCTAATCAAAAGCAGAAAGAAGGGGAGATGGTGCAATTCAGAAACCTATACAGGAAAGAAGATGATAAGACGAAACTGCCAGGAAATCCCTCTCTAGCTACCGATATGTCAAGGTTTGTGATGAGGTGTCGAGTCATAGAGAAGGATGCAGTGACCCTCAAATGAATACATTTTTAGACGTTTCACCATTGGGAGTACCACCTCACACAGGAGGAATATGCCTACTTGGTTCCGCTGAAGAAGTGGAGGATCTCCCTCTTGAGGCACATGAAGCTCTCGTTGTGGAAATTTATAGTGCAAAAGGGGATGCCTCATTGAAGAAATTTCTCTGGACCACCTTCTACAATATTCCAAATATCATCTTGATGAATCACTAGAAGAAGGGAGTTCCAGACAGCTTTCCCATGAACAGATGATAGAATATGCTCGAGATTGTCGTGATTTCTATGACCCTGTAGCGGAGTACATGGAAGGGCTGGGTAAGGGTAGTGACGGGTTACCTCTATGCTTTGATGATTAGTTTGTTTGTAATTACCCTCTCCCTTTATTTATTTCATTTTTGTCCATCAAGCATGAAAAAAGGACAATACTGTTAGGCAAGTTGCTTGATTGGCTTCATTGGAAGTCCAATTTCACTTAATCAGACTCATGCACTAAATTAGGTAGGGTAGGTAGGAGAAAATAAGCTCGTCCATCATCGAGCATTTCCTTCATTGCTATTGTAGTTTGTTTTCATTTTTAGTTGAAAGCATGGGTTTGCAGTCTAGAACATATTTTGCAAGAGTGGTATAAATTCGCTGAAGTAGTAGCTCGGAGAAGAATGGAGATTTCAAAGAAAGGTTGAAGGTAGCCCAATGGTTTTGGCACTTGGTCTATGGGGGTTCTTTACTACCTCACTGGGAGGATAGCATCCCTTTTGGAGCCAATTGTTAACACTTCATTTTTCAACAATCTATTTGTAAGCCTGACAGGAGTTCGATGAGGATCCCATTCCTTTGAAAACTTTGTGTGAGATCCCTTTAGGTTATCAAAGGTGCAAGGTAAAGAAGAAAGCAACAAGTGCACTAAAAGCATTAACGGGAATCATGATCAAAGGTTGAGGTTGATCAGATGGTGGATCAATGTCTCCAAAACATTTCGTGCAAGCGGACATGCTCAACCAAAACTACTTTTCTAGATTGTGAAATGGGTTAAATGTCAAAAAAATTCGACGGCAGAGATGAGATCCGAGTCATATCTACAGTCTCAGTAAATTTCATCAACCATACTTGTGCGGGTAAAGCAGCAATGTAAAATCATGAAAGAGTGGTACCAGTTGTGAAGATCAACGGTCACGACAAGAAAGAAAAGAGATCTATGGCCATAGTTTATTTCGCAATGCAAACTAGTGAGGTGGAATACCAAGATTTATCATTTCAAAAATTAATGGGGCCCACTCATATCTACAGCTGGATGAAAGGGTTGGTCGCGATCGACGATTGAGAACACGTCACGATCCAAAACTGGCCGTGGTGTCCAGAGGAGAAAAGTTGGTAGCAAAAATAATGGGACGTGGAGGGTGGACATGAAAGATCCCTCAAATTAGATGGTTGAGAATACTTCTAGGGTACAGGTTTTACATCCAGTGCAAAGATGACAGTGGAGGAGACGTCCATGCGTGTAATCTGCGTCCTTGCATATTGGCCAATTTCTCTAACACCATTTGTAGCACGCATACTGGTGGAATCATCCCTTTGGAAGATTCATGCTCCATAAAGGTAAGCATATTTTTATGTGAGTTGGCCTACAGAAGTAAGGAAAGTAACTGACGAGTCCGCTACTCACACGGGACAAAGCCAGCTCGATGCAAGAGACCATTCCATTTCCTACATCACAAGAGCAAGGAAACGTGAGAGCGTCCACTTCATGGAATGTAGAACATGGATCAACTGTACCAGACATCGTCCACAAATACTTCCCGTGACAAACGGTAAGGCGCCACAACCAATAAAAAGACGTAACTAGATCCCCAGTAAGTAAAGGATCACTCTGTTCGTGCCCTCACACATGCTGATACCAAATACACTCGATAACAGAGTGTTTAGGAATGTTGACTAATCATTGCGAAGGTCAGTTTTGAAGCCTTATATATAATGCTTTCAGAGCAATGGGAGTGAACTAACATGTCTCCAGAACCCAAGTTTCTACTTCTCCATGAATATGCAAAGGCCCGAAGAGTTTGACGATGAATATCTAGTTTGAGAAGCTTTTCTGTTTGGGGTTGTTGATGGTTGATGAGAAGCTTCCATACTCGCTCGTCCCCTTAGTATTTCCTACCAAGAAATACACCGGCCATCGGGGCCCAGACATGATATCTACACCTCCAAAGATGCAAGGCCTGGACACTTAATCCACGTAAGTGTTTTTTCAGGAACCCCTGATAGCATCACTGGCACCAAATCCTCCACGGAAGGGGAAAGTGCTTGAATGCTCCTTAAATAAGCATTTGTTCGAGTGGGATTGTTAGGGGTCTAAAGCCCCCACAACCCTGTTTGTGAAGTCCACTTTCCAAGGGTGATGGGACTGGTGTAGATATGCTACACCTTATTACCTGTGGGAGAGCTCACCTTGCTGGGGGTGAGAAATACAAGAATGACTAGCCACCTCATATGTTTGTCTCAACTAGGAGCAATGTGACCCTTCTCCCAGAGTCCATGGCTAACAGTGTTACCCAGGGAGGAAGGAGGTGGAAGACGTGATTGAATAGGGGAAAGATGCAAACTACCTTGCCAGTGTGTGTCCATGTGGAAAGCTGCATTTGAGCATGGCGGTTACACATGCTTCGGGCGAGGGAGGAGGCATCACACTCATAATCCACCATAGCAGCCGAGCACATGAAACTGTTACTTGGGTCGAATGCATCCACTAGCTCCATAATGTTTATTCTTATTTTGTAAAAAATGGCAATAGTTCCACTCTCCAAAATATTGACATCTAATTGTTACTTGCAACATTTTTTTGTTTAATAGTCTCAACATTAGAATAGTATAAATACAATCCTGATAGAGGGAGATAGGAGTTGGTCATATCGGGAAACTTTCTAGGGCTGAGGCTCTCCATTATAAATAATATCTGATGCCTGTGTTATGAATAAAATTGCATAGGAAGAGTTGTTTCTCATGACAGAGATTCATGTGTCGTTGCTTCTTCCAATATGTATTTTCCTTTACATGAAATGTGCTTCCTTTTTTCATTCCAGTTTGTTGATTGCTTTCATGTCTGCAACTTAGTGTATAACAGTTAGGAATTCATACTTGCTATGCTCCGGCTATTGTTTCAGACATTTATCAAATTTTCCTCTAAAGTTGCGCGGAATTCATCTAGCTGGTGCTCCATGCGATGGGATATTATTTCTCATTCTCTAACCACCTACGAAATAGTTCCTCATTGCAATATCGACGGCTACCTTGCCTCTATTTGCAACCCCACGCCTTTCTTTCCCTCATGCAAATGTTTCCTACATAGGTTTTTTACTCCATTGTCAATGGTCCCTTGCCCCAATAATCCCACCTGCATCTCACATTAATACACTTCGTCCCATTCAGGATTCTGGCCTCCTGACCATCCTTGATTGAATATCTTACATGGAGTAGGCTTTGAAGAAAAACAAGAGATCCCTCTTTGATTGCACAGGGTCAGAGGCACGGTCTAAAGTAGTTCTATTGTTTCCCGGGAGCAGGCCCTTTCCCTTGACCTTGAGGTCTCAAATCTTGGTTCCAACACCTTCTATCTATCATAATTCGAAGACAAACTATATTCTAATAGTTGCAACAATACATAACAAAATTACTCCATGAGCTACCAATATATCAACAATAAATTCAGCCATCTAACATGAACATGGATTAAAATTCACATCATAAATAACAAAGATAACTCATAATCCTTGGGAAAACATGCAACAATAACATATTAAATAGTATTCAAAGAATACTTATCTTTTTAATAATGCAACTAGCTTCAACATGATACCATTCCTCCCAGCCTTAGACATAGTGAAGTCAAACTACTGTATCAGGTCATAGCTGAATGAGGTAATGGATTCACATGCTAAGGAACTCTCTAATCATACCTCTAAATATAATACTTATGGAAAAACTTGAAAGACACAACATAGTCCCTCATTGCTTCTCTTCTCTACATCAGCACTCCTTGGTGCAATGGGATTCCCTTCATTGAACTAGAACCTTAGGATCACATCACCATTCACCTTCAAGGATAACACAACTATGATTAGAGAAAAATAAGGTTTCTCTAGGTTCTTCTTGCATTCCATGTCTAATCACCCTCACATGATTTTTTATTTCCCCTGCAAAACAAAAGGTATGAAAACTATGTGCAAATGAGCATCCAAATTCATCCACCGACATTCAAATTGTAGGGAGGGCATCCATCCACAACTAACAAGCATACTCAATAATGAAATAATGAATGACTAAAAATAAATTCAAATCCCTTAAGACCAACTCGAATTCCCTCTAAGATACTGATTGATGACTACATAGAAGTAACTCCAAATCACTCAAAGCTTCTCTAGTCTAGTGATTGATCTATTCAAGTAATTAAAATAACAACTTGAATTCATTGGAAAAACACTATAAGTTATCAGGGATAACTTGAAATTACCAAGACTGAGACAAACCTCCCCAAAATCAGTCCCATGCACTGGAGAAAACTTGAACTCATCAATAGTGACTCTAGTTATTCTAAATTCACTCCCATGCCTTGAATACAACTGAAATTTATCTGAAATTACTCTAATTAACTAAGGATAACTCGAATTTGACCCAAAATTCCTCTAACTATCTGAAAAAAAAAACAAATTTTCCCAAATAACCCCAACTAACTGAAGGCAACTCAGCTTCACACCAAATTTACTCTAATTAACTAAAGAAAACTTGGATAGGGAATATTCTCATAAAGTAAGGGTGCATGGTGCATGGGTGAATGAGTACATGGGTGCCTGGGTGTATCCAAATCATCAAATAGGTGTACGAGGACCTCTAAAGTTCAATAAAATCAAAATTATGAAACATAGAGTACGGTTAGGAAGAGAAACAACTCTTAAACCTCCCAACCCCCTCACATGTGGAATCCATGACTGTAATGTCCTTTTTTTGGAAATTTTATCAAAATACCAATTCTTCAATTATTTCACAATGTACTAAAATTCAACTTCTTACAACTCTAGTTAAATGGATTCAATTGATCCCAAAATTCCTCCAATTTCTTTCAAACTTGGTGAGGAAGGTCCTAATGGGTGATAGGACATATGAGCACATATATAAGACATATAATCAGCTGATATACCCAACCATGGTCTGCAATTTGCAAGGGAAGAAGTGATCTAGATTTATGCATGAACGCAACAGAATACCATTAGAGGAAATTTGGGGTCTAAAATGGGCCTTATAAGAAAACGTGCCAAAATAAGTTTTTGTGAGTTGGAATTCAAGAACCAATAGAATTT
>LPNX010953232.1:408049-421945 GCA_001517045.1 Pseudotsuga menziesii
CAGATACATGCCTCTGAACTCTGTGTTACAATGAGGCTTGAAGGCCTATATATTATTGAGAAACAATGGAAATCCTAAACATCCAAAAATCTAACCCTAGAAGGTGAAACGCCTTAATGTGGGCTTTGTTGGGTAACTTGGTACATCAATTTCCTGGGGTCGTAACTTTAGCATACTACCTCTGTTTAACGAACATGATACATCGTTAGAAAGATCTATTTAAAGACTACATCCATAAACAACAAATATTGAGTTTGGAACGAACTCATATTTTCCTGACCATTCGATGCCAAAAAAAATGTCATTTAGGGCCACAAAACGACTCCGGAAGTTTAGGACCCGAAAACTGCCAAAAATAGTAAGTTGTGCTACAATTAAGGAAATTGGAAAACTGAAAGAAACAGTGGTGGGGGTCCAAGAGGAATAGGTGGGTGGCCACCAATATCCTCCTAGATAATTCCTCCCCCCTTAGGAAGCAATGGTCCCCATTGCGTTGAGTTCCTCCATGAGATGAGGAAACTTCTGTTGAACTTGGTCCCTGATGAGCCCCTTTCCTTGGTGAAGGAGTTGGAATGCTTTGACAACTTGATATAGCTGCATCTTCTGATGGTGGGTGTTCTTGATCTGTGTGTCCATAATCTGATCAGTTGTGGTTTGTTCCATGCAGTCGGGGTTTAACTTTGTTGGTGTGAGTTGTTCTGCCACATCTGATGTGTCCAGTAGAGGTGTAAAGTAGGGCCGAAGGAAGTCCACATTGAACACTGGGTGCAGACCAAGGAATGGTGGAATACTGAGCTCAAAGGAATTGTCCCTGAAATCCTTGGTGATGGTGTATGGCCCATATCAGAGCAGGTGAAGCTTGCGGTGGGGTCCAGCGAGGTGCTCATTCTGTAAATGCAACCATACTTTGTCACCCACCTGGAAGTTGTGTTGCACCTGATGCTGATCATGTTGCTTCTTGTACTTAGCATTTGATTTGTCTAATATGTCATGAACCTATTGGTGAATGTGTTGAATGCGCTCAATGAATTTGTTTTCCTTGGAAACTTCAGACTAGATATGAGCTGAATTATCTTGAGTAGCTGCAAATGGCATGGCTACGTCAATGGGACATAGTGGCTGGAATCCCAAGCCCACCTGAAAGGGGTTGTGGTTGGTTGACCTGTGGAGGGCCCGGTTATAGTTATGGTGTACATAGGGGTGGCTCTTATCCCATGTGCGTGGATGCTTTGAGTTGTGCATGTGCAAAATGTGTACGATCATCCTGTTGACGACCTATGTCTGGCCATCAGTCTGGGGATGGAAAGCTGTGGACTTTGTGATCTTGGTGTCTAGCATTAACCATAGGCTAGACCAAAATGTACTAAGGAACCTGCTGTCCTGGTCTGAGATTATAGACTGTGGGATACCAAAGTGTACCCACACTTGTTCAAAGAAGAGTTTAGTAGTGGCTTCTGTTGTGATATTCTTCTTGCAGGCCGCCATTATGGCCATCTTTGAGAATCTGTCAACGACCAAAAACACATAGTCGTTATCATGCTTAGTAGAAGGAAGGCCTAACAGGTAATCCATGGAGATGGATTCCCAAGGTTGACTAGGGGTAGGCAATAGAGTATAGAGGCCTTGCTTCTTGATGGATGGTTTGGCAATGGCACAGGCAGTGCAGGATCGGATGTACTTCCCGATGTCCTGTCGAAGGTTCGGCCGCTAATAAAAATACTTCTGTAGTACTGCCACTATTTTCTCGACCCCAAAATTCCTAGTGACTCGATTGTAATACGCTTCCCAAATCATAATGTCACACTCACTTGAAGGAACAAAAAGGTGTCCCATGTGACACAGTAGTACATCCTAGAGGTGAAATTTTGGAACTTGGTTTCCCTCCAAGAGTGTCTGGTATATGTGGCTAAATTTTGGATCGCTCTTGTAGAGAAGCGGCCAATTAGAAGTCTCATGCCCACAAGAGTTGAGCACGGTCATTATCACCATGATTGGTGGTCAGCTGAGGTAGTCTACAACATTATTGGTGCTTCCCTTCTTGTACTTGATTTTCAAATGAAACTATTGTAGATATGTGGACCACTTCTGATGGCGATCATTCTGTAACTTCCCTTGTGTCTACATGAACTGCAGGGGTCAGTGGTCTGTGTGGATGATCGTTTCCTTCCCCAAAATGTAATGCTTCCATTGCTGGCAAGCCTATACAATGGAATACATCTCTTTGTCATAAGTGGGATATTTGCAGACTGTGTCTGACAGTGTCTCACTGTGATATTCCAATGGATGCCCTTGTTGAGTAAGGACTACCCCAATAGCATAGTCAAAGGCATCTGTCTTGATCTCAAATGGTTCTTGCAAGTCTGGTAATGTGAGCACTGGGGCACAACAAAGGCGATGTTTCAATTCTGCAAACGCCTTCTGCTAAGTTTCTGAGCAAAATAATTTTTCTTTCGCTCCTCCCTTAGTGACTTAACTCAAGGGCCAAGTGATATGAGAGAATCCCAACTTGAACCTGCGGTAGAAATTAGCAAGGCCCAAAAAGCTGCAAAGCTCTGTTAGAGTAGTTGGGGTTGGCCAATCCCGAATGACTTGAATCTTGGTTGGATCCACATGTACCCCACAGTAATAAATAATGTATCCCAGATACTGAACCTGGGTCATGTCAAAAGTGCACTTGTCCAAATTGGCACACAACTTGTGCTGCCGCAATGTTTGGAGGACCTGTCGAATGTGGTGGAGGTGCTCTTCCCAAGTCTGGTTGAAGATCAGGATGTCATCCAAGTACACTACTACAAATGAGTTGGTGAATGGCCGTAATATGTCATCCATCGGTCTCATGAATTTTGCAGGAGTATTCGTCAGCCCAAAAGGCATGACCAACCATTCGAAAAGGCCCGTCCTTGGCTTTGAAGGTAGTATTCCACTCATCGGTCGGCTTGATCGGTACCTGGTGATACCCAAAATTTAAGTCGATCTTGCTAAAATATTTTTCCCCTTTAAGCTGGTCCAGGAGGTCATCAATACATGGGATTGGGTACTTATTCTAGATAGTGATCTTGTTTATCACCCAATAGTCAATACAGAGTCTCCAAGTCCCATCATTTTTCTGTACCAACACGATCGGGCTCCCATAGGGCGATGAACTTGGTCGAATGTGACCCTTCTACAGTAGCTTCTAAATTTGCCTCTTGATTTCATCATTCTCTAAAACAAAGTAGTGATAGATCAGTCCATTGGGCAGCGGTGCACCTGGGGTCAGATCGATGGGGTGCTTGACCTGACAGTGGAGAGGCACCCCAGTGGGTGAGGTGAATATGTCTCGATACTCCCCCATGAACTTGTCCATTTGTTGTTTTTGTGTGGAGGGGCCCTGTCTAGAGGTTGTGGCCATGATCTTCTTATTTCCTTAAGGGCAGATCATCAAGAAAAAAAAATTCTCGGTTTTGGAAATGAGCTTACTGCATTGTTTTGTAGTAACCAAAGAGATAGCGGTAGGGGGTGGTACCTCTGGTATCCTGTAAAAATTATTTCCCAATGTAATAATAACAGCGCGAGGCCAGGAATAATACACAGCATGTCGCTTTCATAAGTATGGTTGAACTAATAATACATCACAAACATCAAGAGGAGCAATATCACATAATAACTTATCAGTGAAGGGCTTGATGTTGTAGGGAAGGCGGCACTGCTGGATGAAGCGAAGATATTGTCCTTGGTGAAGCCACCCGATGGTGTACGACTATGGGTGTGCTATGGTCGAAAAACCCAACCGCTTCATGACCTCTACTAAAATTAGGTTCTTTTGGCTCCCATTGTTGACGATGAACTGTAGCAGGGAACCCTTTACCCACATCTGGGAGTGGAAAAGATGCTCCTCCTCCTCTGAATCTTCTAGTTCTTCCTTTTGGATCTTTGTGGTGGCAATGGTGGCGTTGGGCTCTACATTGATAATATTCTTCCCTCTGTCATTCCCCTTATTGGGTTCAGATTCAGTGTCAGAGTATGCATATAATTTACAAGCCTTTATCTCAGCCACCAGTGACTGCTTAGCCCGACACTCACTTGTGTTGTGAGTGGGGCTCTTATGGAATTCGCACCACTTTCCCACTTCCTTTCGTTGGCTTTGCAGTGTTGCTCTTTGCTTGCAGCTTTGGAAATTTTTCTTGGGTCGCCATGCCTTGGCTGTATTCTTGGTTCTACGATTTGGGGGCACCTTTCCCTTGCTTCTGATTTGCAGATCCAAAGTCTCTCTTTTTTTGTTTGAATTTTTGGTCAATTTTGGCAACATACTGATATACCGTACTAAGCGAGGAGATGATGAGGAACTCCATTTCCTCCTAAATGTATATGTGCAGACAACTGCGATACTTCAGCACCAAATTTTTCTCTGAATCTTTGATACCCAACTTGGTGCGCAGGGTATGGAACAGATTCATCAGCTCATGCACATCTTGATCTCTTTGCTGCCACAGCATAGTCCATTGGATGTACTTGTCCTCATAGCTCCCCACCGGATAATATTGTCCCTTTATGTCATATTAGAAAGAATTCCAAGTGGGTACAACTGAGAATAGAGAGGGTTCCTCCTCATCCTTTCTCTTAGAGTAGGTTTCCCACCAGTCCTTGACATGGGGGGTGACTTTGAGTAGAGAAAAAGTAATCTTTTCCCGATCAGAAAAGTCATGAACCGAGAAATATCCTTCTAATAGATTCAACCATTTATATGGTGTCTGCATCTATTCAACCATAAAATATGGGAATGTCGAAGTTTACTTGTACCTTAAAAGGGGTTTCACCTCCAGAGTGGTTGCAAGATGCAGATGCACCGCCAGTCGGAAGTCGTTGAAGGATCTAGGCAAAGTTATCCATCATCGCGTTGCTTTGTTTTTCAAGGGCCTCCTCGAGAAAAATTTTGATAGGATATTCTATGTCCTCATATTTATTTTCATCCCCCATGGGTGGCCGTCGGGATTTACGAGGCTGATCTTGCAAAGGTTCAACCAGATCAAGCCCTAACTCTTTATACCCTACCCTCATTGGGGACATGCAAAGAAGGATAGAGAAAGAGAAGATTGCTCTGATACCACTGATCCAGATTTATGTAGGAATGCAATAGGATACACAAATAACCATAGAAACAAATATGCAATGGAAATAACACTTCATTTCATTAATCAATAACTGAAACTTGTTTACATACAGAATGGAAATAAACTAGCTAGAGTGTTGGTAGCTTATCTCTGAGAAGAGATGTGTCGGCTACATGCCTCTGAACTCTGTGTTACAATGAGGCTCAAAGGCCTATACATTATTGAGAAACAATGGAAACCCTACACATCCAAAAACCTAACCCTAGGAGGTGAAACGCCTTAATCTGGGCCTCGTTGGGTAACTTGGTACATCAATTTCCTGGGGTCATAACTGTAGCATACTACCTCCGTTTGGAGCGCATGATACATCATTAGAAATATTTGTTTAAGTACTACATCCACAAATGGAAAATATCAAGTTTTAAATGGACTCATATTTTCCCGACCATTCGATGCCAAAAAAACATTGTTTAGGGCCTCAAAACGGCTCTGAAAGTTTAGGACTCGAAAACTGCCAAAAATAGTAAATTGTGCTACAATGAAGGAAACTAGAAAACTGAAAGAAACAGTGGTTGGGGTCCAAGAGTAATAGGTGGGTGGCCACCAATATCCTCCTGGATCAAGAAGTTTCGGGACAAGACTAGTCAATTTGGGAGGTGGAAATCCCCCATGGGTCTTGGAACAAATCTCTTCCAAGCACTGTAAAACCTGCACTAATGGTGGGTATTATACTTGGATCTTTTATCATAGATTAATTAAATTATATTTTAAGCTAATCATGTGGTTTTGTGGTCGAATACATATTCAAGAGAACTCCATGAATTTACTAGTAGTTTTGAGGTTCCAACCTCCAATGGTAGATGACTCCAAATAGCTCCAAATTCTTCTGAATTGTACCAGAAGGTGTATGAGTGATATAATAAATTAATTATAATGTTCAGGGATGTATTATGGCCTTCCAATTACTTCTAAAATTCTATATCATATTATGAACACGATAGTTGCTTTAACTAGCAATTTTGGGGCTCAAATCCCCCTCGGATAATTGTCAGAATGGCCTCCCAAATGTACAGAAACCCACTTGAATTCTCAAATTGAGGTAGGGTATGTGTATAGTACATAAACAGGGACTCATATACTTAACCAATCGAACTCATATGGTTATTATCACTTCCTTCAATCTGATATATAAAAACTAGTTTTGAACCCTTGGGGAATGAGATGCAATTTAATCCAATGGTTATGGAATTCGAACCAATGGACACAAAATATACATTAATGAATATTAAACATCAAATATTATTTAGTGAAATTCCATTCATGCATTAATAATAAATACTTTACACAGCCATTCAAATCTACCAATATTATAAGAGTTTGCAACAAGGAAGTGGGAAATGTCACTGTTTCTTTATTACTGAATACATAAAATATCTTGGAATTTCTACCTGATAACTTTATGAACAGAGATATAAGAGTGTTTAAATTAGAATAAAAAATTCAGGAGCAAGAGGATCTCCCTCAAAAAGATAAATGGATCACCAAGTGTGCCTCACTCCACCAGGCTGAAATATGGTGAAATAATGTGAGATGGGAGGGGGGATGAGATGAATTCTGAAGTGTACATGAGCTGCTGCATCTGAACCTATATATTATAAATCCATTTACACTCCTTGAAATACCTTAGTTTCCTCTCCAATCACCAATTAGGATGGGAATATTTCACCCTCGAAATTGGCTCAAGCACAAACTAGTCACTCACTAGCTCTCTTTCTCTCTCTTCACAACAACAAATTTCACAACTGATCGAAAAGATCCTTCTCATGGATTTTACCTACATTTTATAAATATTAATGGTCTCCTCAACTTTCAAATACATCCATAAACCAAATCCAAGTCAAATTGGTGTGGCTTCTCATGCTATGATAGGTGGCCTTTCTCTTCACCTTCCATATTCTCCTAAATTGAGTAGGAACCCATTGGGCTTCTCCAAATCACATGAGAGATATATTGGATGCTATATTTCTACCTAATATGTAATATATTTCATATTTCAGCATTCATATCTGACTTGTTTCATAACTTTCATAGAATCTCCATCATTGGTGTCATAGATGTCATAAGTGTAAAGGGAATCTAGCCAAGTGTTCATGAAACTCCCCGTTTGGATATTCCTTCCTCATGTAAGTTACACTTCATCCAAAATTAGACCTATGAATTATATTTACAATTATATTCACCTTATAATCCATCCAAAACATTAGTATTTCCATATATTTGAGATTGCAAGAGGTGGATGCCATTTAACATAGGAATTCTAGCTAGTGTGGGTCCCACATCCTCCATGTGTCCTCATGATCACTTGCCACTTTTATTTTCCCTTGTATTTATTTATTTATATCATTTATTAAATATTTATGCTAGTATAATATTCAAACATCATTTATTATCCCCCTTATTCCAAATCTCAAAGCTTCCACCCCAACCTAGGAAACTAGTGATTTTCCTCCTTGGTAATTATTTAACCTTTAGCATCACTTTGACAACTTTCATGAATATGGAAAGAGTGATTTGGCCATTGTGACCCAATGAAAAATTTGGGGACATTACAAATCCTCCCTTCCCAATATTTCTTGTCCTCAAGCAATTTCAAACATGGTTGCTGAAGAACCTGCTTTCTGTATGATTATTTGAAGTTGCCACTAAGCTGCCCACTTTGAGTGCTTGAGATTCCATGAATATTTTAGAGAGGAACCACCATGCTTTATTCTGCACTAATATTATTAACATCACCTTATTAGGTGGGTAATCCCTCTCCCATACTTCTTGTTTCCCGAATAAAAATCAATGGGACTAAATATTTATTATAGTTGATTTTACCACTCCAGGTGAATCACACTTGTATGGCCTTTCTCCTGTCCCTCTGCAGACTCCTTGGACCCCTTGGACCATTTTTTGTCCTTTCATGTTTCCTATAACATCCCTAAAAACATGTGTAAATCCATTTACGTGACTTTTAAACCCTTAATCACGTATATATGCGAGTTTGACCACTAAAACTGCGTACATCGGGATGTGTACAAAATCCAAATCCTTTTGGAGTTTTCCTTGACATGGATCCGACTCACTTGACTCCTGGCCTTCCATATGCCTTGAGATCGCTCGGATTCAACCTTTCATTACCCCTTTGAAAAGATATATAAGGAACTCTTTGGTACATTGAAGGCATAAGATAGAATTGAGAGCAAAGAAACTATAGTCCATTGTTGCTGGAACTTATGCTTGAGTCTGCATCCCTTTGTCCCTTGGAGCACTTTTGTGTTCTTCCCAAGCTTGCCTTTTGCTTGTGATATTTCTATCGAGAGATGGAGGATTGAAGTGGTGGAGGCCCAAGCCATAGGAATTTCTCTTTGTAATAGAATTGGTGACTCCTCTAGGGAGTTCCTAGCAGTTGTCCTTTGGGGGTTTTCTATCAGCATTCAATGACTTTGAATTGCTCTTTCTCTCTTGTTTCTGTGTCAAGCCTGGGGGAATGTTTTCCTTGTAGTGTCTGATTGGTGTGAAGTTTGTCTCGACTTGTCTGATTGCCTTGATTTTTATGCACTTTTCTTCTTGTACGCGAGTTTTGAACTCACAGTCACGTATACACACGGATTGCTTTGCTATTTTCGTATATACATGCGGGTTTACTGCGAACAGTTGCGTATGCCCTTAGTTTTTTCTTTTAGAGGAAGTTAAATGGTTGCTGGGTGAGTTGTGATGATTGCTGAGTATCCTTTGATGCTTCCAGAGTCTGAATATATCTCTGTTTCTGACCAGAGACATTTTTTTTAGGGTAAATTTGTTTTTTTAAGAATGTTCTTGTCATTGCATTTTTTATTTTTTGTTTTGAGATTAGTGCATTAGACTTCTTTTACCTTAGTGCTTTGCTCGAGTGTGCTTGCAGAGTCTAGGGGTTATAGAATCATTCTTTTGCTTTTTTTATCTCTTTTTATTTCAAAAAATTCAAAAATATTTGCTTATCATCATGCATTGCATTTTGCATAATATTTGCACTAGATTCGCTTTGGAGTATTAGTCAGGAGTTCATATAGGAAATCTTGCATTTATCATTTGAAGGAAATTATGCATTTCACGTAGTAGCATACCCTATTTTCATGGACACAATGCATTTGCATTGATTGTTAGGTGTGCATTTTACTTCATGTTGTGTCATAACACCATTAGTTGCACAGCCATATCTCTCTTTTGAGTAATAAAGCCAATTAAAATCAACGCTTAATTAAAATGAACTACACTATTTTATTTGATAGGGTTCACCAACAAGCTTAGGTTTTAGGGTCTTGGAATAGTTCATTGTGAGTAAATTCTCCAAGACCACTAAAAAACAACATGTATGTGTCTGTCCAGGTGAGTGTGTGAAATCCTTGGTATAACCAGTGTTTCTCAGGATCCTCCTCTCAAAAGGGAGTTAAGCACAAGGCAGTGTGAGCGGTTATTGATTGGGAGGACCCCTAGTCATAACTGAGTAACACCGGAGATATTTCCAGGATTGTATTCGTATCTGGGGGCTCTTTCGAGAGTTTTGGGCTTTTCTACCCTGCCCATATGGTCAATCTCGCCTGTAACTATCCGCCTGAGCATTGATTATATTGAGGTGACCTTAGTGGCCTTACCTAGGATATTGAGGGGGTACTTTGTAGGGGTTATTTTGCAGGGGTTATTTTGTAGGTGTCCCAGCTAGGTTGGGGTCGGATAGAACAGTCTCTTTACGTGTTGAAGCTGAGGGCCACAATAATTGGTTACATACCTATGCTTGTTGTGTATGGGAGTCTCAAGCCTCTCCTAGGTGAGACATACCTACTTCATTCGAGAGCTCACTTATCTTACCCTTGATTGCTTGCATTTGGATTTAGATTTTATTGGTGATTGCTTTGTGCATGATATCTTGCCTAGGGTTTGTGTAGATAGAGAGTATTTTATATTTTTGAGTCATTGTGGATTCAGGTGTGGCTCCTCGCGATTCTTGTTGTTTAGCAAGGCTTCCACATTCTACATCTCCTCCTCCTTTGGGAGAGAGAAATAGACAGTCTAGGTGGAATACTTCACACATTGATTCACACACCATGGGAGACCATATAGAAGGTATTCCTGAACCAACTTCTCCCATTCATGTGGAAGATGGGGAATTTACTCCTAACTATGATCCTTCACCCAAATTTATTGAGTTAGGTCCTATGATTTCTAAGATAGGAACCTTTCATGATAGACCTACTTACTCTAGGGTTTATTCCCCATTGACGCATTGCCGGTATGGTATGCCGGAGGATGATGAGACTCATTTTGAACCCACGAGCACGAGTTATGGTAGTTATGGTATGTCTGGTTTTTCCACACTATGCCTGGGGGCACTCTCATTCCTTACCATGCAGAGAGGTTTGGGAGCACTAGTCACATTGCACCTTCCATCTCGGCGGTGGAAGATACATCACATATTCCTCCTAGTTCTAGGGTTAGTGATCCTATTAGGATAACAGATCTGAGACGAGTGACTATAGGGAAGAATACGTAATTAATTACATAGATCCATTCATCCTCTGTCCCTAGTTCTTCGAATGTTCACCCTCGACCTCATTCACGTGGTCCTTCGGGCTGAAACGTTGCTATGAGTTATGTCCATAATACAGTTACTAGACCAGTTGTGTCTCAAGTTTACATACCACCCGTTGCTTTGGGAGGTTATGTTCATACTTCTAGAGGTCATGTTACTACTTCCGAAGTGTATATTCCTACTTCCGGTATGTATATTCCTACTTTTGGAGCGTATATTCCTACCTATGGAGTGTCTCATGGGACATCGCATGCAATGACTTGTGGACCTTATTATGGGACGCAGTATGGACAGGTTTCTTCACCTTATGGGGGTGGGTATCAACAACCTGCTTACTCTCCAAATTAGGGCTTTGTAGCTCTGAATAGTCAGGGTCCACCACATTATGGTGCTTCCATGCCACCCTATATGGGTCAAATGGGAGGAGGGCACTATGGCCAAGGCCATAGTGGTAATCAGATCTATGTGAATCAGAACTATCAGGGAGCAGTCCATCGACCTCATCATCCTAGGCTCCCTTTCCTTGCAACACTAAATCTTCCTAACTTGTTGAGATTGGCGAACGATCATGTAGCTCATGACCTGACTTGTCCGGCTATCCCTGCTAAGCTTCCCTCGGACATATCCAAGTTCGAGGGGAAACTAGGAGAGGATCCGAGCGAACACGTTACTACTTTTCACCTATGGTGCTCTTCGAATTCCTGACACCAAGAACCCATCCATTTAAGGCTGTTTCAATGCACCCTTACAGGGCCGGCCACGAAATGGTATATAGAGCTACCTAGGGGGGAATTCACTTTGTTCGATGACCTAGCGATGACTTTTCTTAACCACTTTCAGCTACCAGTGCGTTATGACGTTGGTACTGAACTCTTGTCGACATTTTGACAGGATAAAGCCACACATATCTCGGATCACATCTAAGAGTGGCGTAGACGAAAGAGGTTAATTAAATCCTTTATACCACTGGAATTCCTCCTTGAATGGTTCCTTAAGTCGTTATTGTTGTATATAGCAAAGGATGTTTCTACATCCAGAGTACAGAATGAGGAACGAGTGATTTTTAGGGCATAGGAACTAGAATTGATTTATGCTCAGTCCGGTTTGTTATATGAGATCATTCCCAGCACTCTGCGTTCTAGTTTCGACCCCAAAGTTAAACCTGGACCACATGCCGATGGCATTGTGTGTTGTGCAAGTGCTAAACCTGTGGATTCGGTTGCAAAACAAGTTAGTCAATTGGCAATCAACCAATCTGATTAAGGACAATCCATGGCTTCGTCTCAACCCGCCCAAACGGCGAGTGTGCTTTCAGTACAATTGTTGGACTAGAAGGGTAATCAGCAACCTAGACGGAATAAAAAGAAGGGTAAGAATAATAGTAATGGTGGGAATAGGAATGAGAATGCGAATAATGGCAAGAACACCTATGATGCTGGGGGGGAAAAGCAAGCTAAACGTAAGGTTAAATTCCCTTGCAAGTTGTGTAAGGACAATCACCTCACTTACTTGTGCCCTTGTATCGATAAAGCCTCGAGATTCTTGGCACAGGGCCTAACTGTCCTCGAGGACCCATGATCAGTTTGGTGGTGATTAAGATCCGCTGTAGGGTAGTGGTCATGGTTGCATTAACATGGTATGTGCTGTGAAAGTTGTGACCCATGTGAAGGACTATGGTTCATCATAACCCAACCCAGGAAAGGAACCTGATCCACCAGGGTCTCCTTTGCATATTGAGAAACCTGTGGATAAGCTTGAAGCTACACCTCGCATTCCTAATGGATTCCTTAAGCATTCGGGGCACAATCCTAATGCCCGAGCCACCTAGAACTATTCAGTTGTCGAGGATTTGGGCCACACTCCTTGTGCGATGTCTGCATTGGAAGTGCTTCAGAGTTGTCCTTCGCAAAGGAAGGCATTGCATTTTTCCCTTAGTGTGAATGATGATGATTCTTCCTCCATGATTAAATTTGAAACCACAGGACTTCAGCCTCATTTTCCTTACTATGTGTCTCTCTTAATTCACGTAGAATGTCTTAACATGACCATCAAGCGCACTGTGATTGACAAAGGCGCTGCCGCTTCTATGATGTCTTTATTGTGTTGGAAGGGTTTAGGTTCCCCTGAGTTGTCTAAATCAGCGACCATGTTAACTGTGTTCGATGGGAAATTGTTTAGGCCGCACGGGATCCTTCCTTCCCTTAAAGTCCGTTTGGGAGGGAAGACCGTTGCGATAGAGGTTGAGGTGGTTGATGCGCCCCTTGACTACAATCTCTTGCTGGTTAGGAATTGGATGTACAGTATGCAAGCCGTAGATTCTTCCCTATTTCCCGTTGTATGCTTTCCATTTAATGGGAAGATATTCATGATTGATCAAACGAAATTTAAGAATCCATCTGTTACCACATGTTCGGGAGCTTCGATCCCGATCATTGAACACTCCCAACTGGAAACTGGGAGTGTGGGTGTAGGCATGTATCCATCCCTCAAGGAAATATTTAGTTTTCCTGCACATCCTTATGATAGGGTCTAGTTCCGGTGAGGCTTTGACATCTATGAGATTGGTGTCTTTTTGCACGAGTCATATGGAAGATCCTTGGGTTCTTCCTACACCAAGTACTCCGAGTGAACCCATCATGATGAACGTGTCGTTTCCTGCAACTATGATAGCTTATCAAGCTAATCTTGAGTATGTTGCAAAGCCCAGTCCTTCCTCTTCACGGACAGAGGAGGAGGACCCTTATGTGCTGCCAGCATGGGCAGTGCAATCTTCTCACACGCAAGACTGCCTTGATATTGTTTTCCCTTCAGATGAAGCGATTATTGAGGCCATGTCGAGAGTTGAGTTACCATGGGAGGAACTCCATCATAGATCTTACTTTCTTCCTAAGCTTGACCGCTTGGAGTGTGAGGACTTTAGGGCGGTTCTTAGTGAGAGAGTGTTAGGGTACACAGGGTACTCCCAAAGGACCGAACACCAAGAATAGTCGCTTCACACAAACAGATCACAGATCAATACACCAATGTTTGTCACATGGTTAAAACCCTCTAGAGGGAAATAGTCCATGGCCCCAGCCAAATAGCTACTCGGAGCAATTTATTATGCAAAAGAAAGAAAGTTACATGAGCTTCTCATAATCTATCAACTAGCCAAGGACCCTCTATTCTCTTTAAATAGAGATCATAGACCAATCG
>LPNX010953232.1:425740-442133 GCA_001517045.1 Pseudotsuga menziesii
CAAAAAAGAACCCCCCTTTTCCAAAGATCTACCTTTGACAATCACTTTACAATAAAGTTGCTTTTGAAGTGAATCACTTTTATAGAATAAGTGATGTTCACTTTTACAATAATGACTTTTAGACTTAAGTGACTCACTTTTATTTTATTTTATTAATGTGAGATGCACTTTTACAATAAAGTAACTTGAAAATAGAAATTGCATGCACTAAAAAGTAGCTTGATAAGATTTGAACTCAAGACTTATCAAGGTGTAAAGCAACTTTGGACCAAGCGAGCTAAGTTTAAAAGGTACGTAAAAGTATGGAAAGAGGAAGGGGGATTTTTTTTTTTTTTTTTTTTTACTCTTCTCTCTCATTTTCCGTGCTTGCTTTCTTTTCCTGCAAATCAAAAAAAAAAAACGAAAAACAAAAACAAAAAAAAAAACTTTTTCCAAACAATGGGGTTAGATCTTGGTTAGCTTACCCGGAAAGTCTACGTTTTCAAGTTTTCTCGATGATTCTGATTTGCCGTGATGGCACAAGGTGCACGACAAAGAGCATACGTAGCCGAGAAGACAAGAAAAAAATTTCCCTCACTGTTTCTGATTCGCCGCGATCGCGCAAGGTGCACGGCAAAGAGCATACGCAGCCAGGGAAGGGAACGGTCTGAGACTAAAACAAAAATATCTAATAATAATACTGATAAAATATGAGAGAGATTTAAAAAAAATAAAACAAATCCGTCACTGTAACATTATACCTTCATATTTGTCGAAATGGGTGTTTCTGGAGCAAACGGAAATGGTTTTCGGTGAAACGAAAACTGTTTCCAAATGGAAACGGTGCTCTAGACGCAATGGAACAGCTCTCATAGGTCACAAATGCACATAAAATACAAAAACCAGAAACCCTTTCAAAGTTTCGGCAACACTGGTTCCAGATCTTGATCAAAACTGAAAGCGGCTCTTCATAAAAGCTCTGATACCATGTTAGGGTACACAGGGTACTCCCAAAGGAACGAACACCAAGAATAGCCACTTCACACAAATAGATCACAGATCAATACACCAATGTTTGTCACGTGGGTAAAACCCTCGAGAGGGAAACAGTCCACGGCCCCAGCCAAATAGCTACTCGGAGCAATTTATTATGCAAAAGAAAGAAAGTTACATGAGCTTCTCATAATCGATCAACTAGCCAAGGGCCCTCTATGCTCTTTAAATAGAGATCATAGACCAATCGGGTGTTAAACCACGGATCAATGGTAGGTATGATCTAAGAGAAGTTGAACCGTCGGATCACTCTATGTCTAGAACATATCGTGACCGTCGGATTAGAATATTTACAAATGCATACTAATGCATACTAAACAAACACACTTTTACCTAACGGATATATTACACAAGTTGATCTTAACTAACTCCTAAGTGTCTAAATATCCTAACAGAGAGTTGGTAGTCCTATGGTTCCATTAAGCTCTCCTAGTCCGATGGCTGATGAAAACATGGCAAACATATATTCCATGATTTCTATCAATATCTCTCGCGATCCTCGCAGGATAGAGAATGTATATATTGCGGAAGAATGTTCCCATGCTAAGATTCTAGAGTACACCAAGCTATTTAAAGAATTTTGTGATATCTTTTCTTGGTCTTATGATGAAATGCCAGGAATCGACCCTCGGATTGTAGAACATGAGGTTAAGACTTATCCCAACGCTAAGCCTGTTCGACAACGCTTGCGCATGGTGAATCCTAGGAAAGCACCCGCCATTAAGGAAGAGATAGAGAAACTGTTGAAAGCCATTTTTATCTATTCCATTCCCTTGACGGAGTGGGTTTCAAACCCCATTCTAGTGGATAAGAAGCAGGGAGCGATCCACATATGTACTGATTTCCATGATTTGAATTGTGCGTGTCCTAAGGACAATTTCCCCACACCATTTATTGATCAGATTTTGGATGAGTGTGTGGGAAGCGAGGTTTTTTCCTTTATGGATGGCTTTTCCAGATATAATCAGATACAAATTAAACCTAAGGACCAACATCAGACTGCATTTATTTTTCCTTGGGGAACTTTTGCATATCGAAAAATTCCTTTTGGCCTTAAGAACACCGGAGCTACTTTTTAGTGGGCAATGAACTTGATATTCCATGATCTCAAGTCAATTATCGAAGTATTTTTGGATGACCTTGCTGCTCATTCTCGTATGAGAATGCATCATTCCTATCACTTGAGATTGGTATTCGAAATATGCTGCCATTATTTGGTTAGGTTAAATCCTCATAAGTGCATCTTTTGTGTGAAGTTAGGTCGCTTATTACGATTCATTGTTTCTAAAGAGGGTATAAGAGTCGACCCTTTAAAGGTTGAGGCAATACTTCAGTTGTCTCCCCCAAAAACTATTCGTCATCTTCAATGTTTGCAAAGCATGGAAAACTTCTTACGAAGATTCGTTGTCAATTTTGCCAGTTTGACTAGAGGCTTCATGCGTCTTTTGACGAAGGAAACCGCCTTTTGTTGGGATGAGCAAGCCCAGGATTCCTTTGATGCGTTCAAGCGAGCCCTAGCATCAGCGCCGGTGTTTAGTCCCCCAGACTATAGCCGTGATTTTCTACTTTATGTGGTTGCATCCATGGAGATGATTGGGATGGTTTTGGTTCAAGAGGATGAGGAGCTCCAAGAGCATGTCATATACTATTTGAGCTGAAATCTTATTGACGCGGAGATTCGTTATTCTCATGTTGAGAATCTTGCCTTAGCTATCATACATGTAGTTCAACGGTTGAGACATTATATTCTCCTTTGCCAGACCTTGTTTGTAGCCCATGTCAATCCATTTCAATTCATCCTCACTCGAAGGATGATTGGGGGAAAATATAATAAATGGATTGTCATCCTGCAAGACTTCGACCATGAATTTGTTTCGGCAAAATCGAAGAAATCATTAATTTTTGTAGAGCTTATATTGGATTTTCCAAGCAAATCCGAGGAGTTGGTTTGTGAAGATACGTTTTTCGATGAGAAAATATTCTTAATATCAACTTTAGACCCATGGTATGGGGATATCATTATATATCTACAAACGTTGAAGGTCCCTACTCACCTCTCACGGGATGAACGACGACGATTACATTACGTGTCTAAGAATTACCTCATAGTGGATAACACTTTATACCGCCATGGGGTAGATTCCATTTTACGACATTGTTTAACCCATGAAGAGGCTGACGTAGTGCTGAATGATTGCCACGGAGGGGCGTGTGGTGGTCATTTATCTGGGCTTTCTACAGCCCAAAAAATATTAAGAGCGGGTTATTTATGGCTGTCGAACTTTAAGGATTGTGTAGATGCGTTCGAGATGTGCCACCCTTGCTAGGTGTTCACATGTAATATGCACTCGAAACATGCCCCATTACATCCCATCGTCACTGTCGATCCCTTCACTAAGTGAGGGCTTGATTTTATGGATTGCAACCCAGCTTCAGCTAGGGGGAATCATCATATCATAGTGGCTGTTGATCACTTCAAGAAATGGGCTGAGGCTATGCCTACAGTTAAATCTGATGGTGATATAGCCACGCACTTTGTATTCAACCAGATTATTACTCAGTTCGAGATTCCGAAAGAGCTTGTCACTGACCATGGCTCACACTTTCAGAATCATATGATGGAAGAGTTGGCATCAAAGTTAGGGTACAAGCAAGAGTATTACTCCTCTTACTACCCTCAAGCGAATGGATAGGTGGAAGCAATGAATAAATCACTCAAATCCATTCTCCAACGAACCATCGTACGAAGCAAGAATAATTGGCACATTATGTTATATCCTGCTTTGTGGGCATATAGAACCACTGTTAAGACTTCCATAGGTTTTTCTCCATATCAACTTGTACATGGAGTGGAGTCGGTATTGCCAGTTGAATGCGAGATTCCTTCTTTGAAGCTAGCTGTCGAACTCTTACCAGACACTTCACCATTGGAGGAGTGTTTGGTCCACCTTGAGCAACTTAATGAGCAACATCGAGATGCCTTAGTGGCTCTAGAAGTAAATAAACATCGCGTAAAGGTCCAGTACGATAAGTTTTTTCGTCCAAGGAGGTTTAGTGAGGGAGACTTGGTCCTTTTGTGGGATCAACCGAAAGAACCCTTGGGGGCAGGAAAGTTCAACCCCATATGGCGTGCTCCTTACATCGTCAAACGTGTGTTAGAGAATGGCACTTATGAGTTATTGGATTATGAGGGAATGTCCTTGGCATAGCCTAGAAATGGGCTCTATCTCAAGAAGTACTATGCATGATTTTCAGCCAAGGCTGGTTATTGTATATTATTGTACAGTTTTGCATAGTTAGGTATTTTTCTTATCATGATCGGGTTTGTGATTAGTTTCCACTTCTTTTGGAAGATGTCAATGGAATCTTCCACCTTCATAGGATTCGCGGATGATGTGAGCCATCACACTCAACACTCAGCCTCTGTTGCTTGGGTGATTTATACTCCTATGGGTCAGGTACTGTCTTCAGGAGGCATATGTCTACAGCCATCTTCCAACAATGTTTCTGAATATAGTGTCGTTATTGAGCTTTTACGAGATTCCATTTCCCATGGCATTCTTTCTCTTGAGGTACGTCTTGATTCAGAGTTAGTAGTGTCACAACTTAATAGTTTGTACCATGTTAGAGATCCGATGTTATTAAGAAGATTCTTATGTGTGAGATTATTAGAACGACAATTTGACAATATAACATACATACATATTCCAAGAATTAATAATCAAGTTGCTGACTCATATGCTAACTACATGTTAGATTGGCATTTGTTTCATAGACAATAAATTCATCACAAACACAAATTTTTACACATGTAAATAAATAAACCGATCATCATAAGAGTTTTTATAAACATCCAAAATGTGATAATACATAGTGTCATGATACAAAAATGGGGCTCTCGAGCCACCAGAATATAATACACGGTAATACAAAATGTGTCACTCCCAGGTCTCTAAGCCTGTGGAGGAGGAGGGGAGTTGTGATCATGAGAGGTCACTACGGCTCTAGTTAGCCATCGGAATAATCACACCCATGCTCGTGGTACACCCACCACCTGGCACTGTATAGCCTCAGGAAAGTCCTCGACTTGCGCCATGGGAGCTCTGTGTGTTAGCCTAACAAAGTTGGTATGAATGCTCTGGAGCGTCCGCTCCGCATCCACACCTGTGATATCATATCCTCTTCCCCTCCGTCTATGACGAGGGAAGCCTTCAGGCCTTCGTGGTCCCACATCTGCATGTAAATGGTAGATGTCATTATGTATTGTCACCCAAAAACATGTCTTTTGATTTCATATAGTCAGAAAACACAAAAAAATTAAATAACTCAAAAATTTAAGAAGAGGGTCGAGATTCATTACCTATATCGCATATGCCAATCCTGGTGGTAGCAGAATGTCCAGGTCTCCCTGAAAATCTATCCCCACATAGGGGTAGTCATCGATGGAAACTATCTGTCATCGCCACCACGAAAAGAAATCAGCTGGATAGGGGTTGGCCACCCTACCTTCCCCCAGTCTGTGCATCACATCTGCCCAACACCATTGGGTCGGATCTCGAACCTCGTGAAGAGGAATGTCAACTTTGGGGATCAATCCTGGAACACGCTCGAAGAAAGCGTGCTCAATATGCTATTGAACCCGAATTTCCGCACTCTGCCTGCCTTACACTCACTGAGCTGATGTTTCATGTTTCTCAATAGCGTAGTGCTCCAGTCATAGACCGTGGGTCTCATGCACTCCATTGCATAGAACATCAGAGGCCATGAAGCCTGGTGGAGTGATGCCAAGCCTGCTATCCTACCCAATGTCAATAGAATGGACTTTAGGTCCAGCACCTGTATAGAGTTGGTTGGGACTTGACTTCCCACCTTCTCTATGTTTGCATAGTAGTACATCGCAATGTACTCATCGATAGTTAGGCCACCTCTAGGCCCACCACGAGAACGAAGGTTCACTACTTCCCCCCATCAGGAAAGTCCAGTAATAAAGTATATGTCCTCCACCTCTATGGTGAGGGACATCCCATCTATCTAGAAGGTCTCAGAGTCTGGATCCCAATAATCCACCAACATCTGTAGTAGTCTTGTTTTGGCCCTCAAGCCGCCAAGACACCAAAACTTGTAGAGTCCACATGCATGTAGTGCTTGTTGAGCCATTAGATCGGCCCTTACTGCCTCCTCTACATCACCATGCTCATGCTCTCTCCATTCTAGGACCATCCTGCACAAAAAAATTACCAGTTTGCCCATTAGATTACTCAAAAAACCTTATTCCCGGCCGCATACATGACTGTTTGACAAACAGCAACATATGTACGTGGGTTTGGGGGCATTTTCCGCGTATAGCCAGCTCTATACGCAGAAAAACCCTTGATTTCTGCATGGGCTGCAGTGCCCTTTTTGGATTGGGCTAGAAACCTCAAATGACCATGGAATTTGATAAAAATTGCATTGAAATGGAAGATAAGAGCATGGGTAAGTACTTGGAAGAAACGGTAGTAGATTCCATAGGCTAGATCTCCTGGAATTCGCTGTTGAAAATCTGAGCTCAATTGGGTAAAAAATTCAAATGTTTTATAATGTTTTGAAATATTTACTATTTATAGAATTTTTTCAAATTTTTTCAAATTTTACCCCCTTTCCTATAGTTTGGACTATTTCTAATCATTTTGAACCGTTTTTGACCTAATTTATGATGTAGGAGACCTTTTTGAGTGTCGTTTTAGCCGTTGGATTGACCCGTTCGTGCTGATCTCAGGTATCATGTTTAAACTGGCATATAGGTTAGGTTTCATCACCATTTTCATTTTGCATAACCTTATGACCATTTCATCATAGCCTTAGGTACGAACCCACTCTATTATGTCACATAACCTTCTTGTTGTTTTAGAAGTGGCATGATATGAGTGGTAGAGCTTGACCTTACATGGGTACCCTAGTTAGTGCCTTATTTGCATTTGGTTCCCATGCTGACATTTTGTATTTTAGGGTGTGGGAGTCCGTTGTATAGTATTTCCATGACATTTCGCAAGAGCCTCATACTCCTCTTTATCTTTTGCTGGCCTATTTCCCTTAGGACTCTTGCGTATCAAGTTGTGATTGCATTATCATGAGCTTTTCCTGCCTTATTGAGCTTTATGCTGGCTTCCTTGACATTGTGTTTCAGCCATATAGCCCGAGCTTGTCTCATGTCTAGCCACGCAAAGCCATCTTATATATCCTTTGCAGCTTGATTTTCTTTTTTACCAGAAGGGGATTTTCCCCCAAGTGTTGATATCCTACACATGAGTCCTTGCATTGAGCATATGTATGTTACACTTCTTGGAACTAGTTTGTTTGCCCCTATGACACTTGTCTCCTCCTATTCTGTAACTATAAATCCATTTTATTCTTTTTCAAGCTTTTTAAATATTTGAAAAAGTCCAAAAAAAAATCAAAAAACAAAAAAGCCGGAAAAGGAAAGATGTTATCTTTGGCAGTTGTTGAGTTGTGTCGCCTTCGAACAGAGAAATGTATATCACATCCATTGGTTGGGTTTATAGTTTGACTTTAGGAGGTGTACTCATTTTTCTGAGTTTATCTCCACCGACTGGTTAAGCTTCCAGTCCCTATGGAGCCTCTGTCGATGCCTCCTGTGTCATAAAGATGTCCTTGTTTGTATATCGAGTCTAGGCTGCCTTTATTCAGTCACCATTCACTATTATTCTCTTGTTCAAAGAAAGTTGAAACCTGAGTCTGCCATTCCTTAGTTATCTTGAATTTTCATGTCGGCCATTCTCGGTACAGTTATTGGTTCGTGCACCTTATGATCAAGTCCTTCCACATCATACATCTTTGCTGAGTACCTTGTGTTGGATGATGGGGGATACCTTAATGCCCTCCTTCCAGTGGATTTCATCCCATCGACTTCAAATCATTTATTTTGGGATTCGAATCTAGAGTCATTTTGAGTGCCTTAAGACTTGCAGTCATCAGTGGCAGGTTCTCTCGCCATCGACAGCCTTTGGGAATACATCAATGTCCCCTGATCAATGGATCCTCTCAAGTGTTCGACCTCAACACATTTATTCACACTTGTTAGTTTGCACTCTAGTACCTTGATTCCCATTTTCATTATCAGTGGGTGATCTCATGTCTATTAATGGTATACATTAATGACCGGTAATCAGACGATGGACTACTATGTTTGACCTCGACACCTCTATTTGCATAGTAGGACATGTACTCGTAGCGGTTTGTGTAGAAGAACTTCCAGATTGGTGACATCTCTTATATGCTACCTACTTGATCATGGCAGTGTTCATGAGATTTCAGCTCTCGTGACTTGATTCCAGTATATGTCAGACATTTCCAGCTATTATGGATAACTTGATCCATTGTATATGTTCAGCCATTATGGAGATCTTGATCCTTGGTATATCTTCATCATGGTGATTTTGATCTATGTATATTGTACGTGGTGATGACCACTTATGTGATATCTTGTATCATGCCTATTCATGGCCATTGTACTCTTATGTATCCGGGACTGCTATATGTATTTGCAGTTATGTGCAGAGTTGTATCATTGTACTATGCTGATTGGGTGGCCGGTCTTCCATTTGGGATTCTTCATCACTCCACTTCTGGGATAGACTTATAATGTATTTCGGCCATCGTGTGACCCCTCTGACCTCACACATTAGGGGGAATCTATTATAGCTAATTTTACCACTCCAGGTGAGTCACACTTGTATGGCCTTTCCCCTATCCCTCTGCAGACTCCTTGGACCCCTTGGACCATTTTTTGTCCTTTGATGTTTCCTAGACCATCTCTAATAACATGTGTAAATCCATATACATGACTTTTAAACCCTTAATCGCGTATATACACGAGTTTGACCACTAAAACCGTGTACATCGGGATGTGTACAAAATCCAAATCCTTTTGGAGTTTTCCTTGACATGGATTCGACTCACTTGACTCCTGGCCTTCCATATGCCTTGAGATTTCTCAGATTCAACCTTTCATTACCCCTTTGAAAAGCTATATAAGGAACTCTTTGGTACATTGAAGGCATAAGAGATAATTGAGAGCAAAGAAACTATAGTCCATTGTTTCTGAAACTTATGCTTGAGTCTACATCCCTTTGTCCCTTGGAGCACTTTTGTGTTCTTCCCAAGATTTCATTTTTCTTGTGAGCTTGCTATCGAGAGATGGAGGATTGAAGTGGTGGAGGCCCAAGTGGGGGATTCAGTTTCTCCGATTTGCAGACTTGCCGACAGAGGTTGTATCCATTGTAATCTCTGATTTTATATTAATAGAAATATCTTTTCCTGTCCAATAATGTGTGTTTGAATGAATATTGTACCCATGGGATGATTTCAAATGTTTATACATTGTTGATTATATATGCTAGAATAGATCTAAACGCAATATATATAGTATGCTTGTATTGTTTACTTGTTTTTGAGGAAGTAATCTATCAATTCAAGCAGAAGTTGGAAAGCTCAACGAGGATCTACTTCAACCGTCCGGAATAAGGTAGGAGGTCTGATCCTTTAGTGTTAGATATTTAATTTCTATTGCATATTGGAAAGGATTGATTTCTAGAGTCAAGCTGTCTGTTGTGGTACCCCAAGCCATAGGAATTTCTCTCTGTAACCCACTTCAATCCTCCATCTCTCGATAGCAAGCTCACAAGCAAAAGGCAAGCTTGGGAAGAACACAAAAGTGCTCCAAGAGACAAAGGGATGTAGACTCAAGCATAAGTTCTGACAACAATGGACTATAGTTTCTTTGCTCTCAATTCTCTCTTATGCCTTCAATGTACCAAAGAGTTCCTTATATAGCTTTTCAAATGGGTAATGAAAGGTCGAATCCGAGCTATCTCAAGGCATATGGAAGGCCAGGAGTCAAGTGAGTCAGATCCATTTCAAGGAAAACTCCAAAAGGATTTGGATTTTATACACATCCCGATGTACGCAGTTTTAGTGGTCAAACTCGTGTATATACGTGATTAAGGGTTTAAAATTCGTATATATGGATTTACACATGTTTTTAGGGATGGTATAGGAAACATCAAAGGACAAAAAATGGTCCAAGGGGTCCAAGGAGTCTGCAGAGGGACAAGCGAAAAGCCATACAAGTGTGATTCACCTAGAGTGGTAAAATAAGATATAAAAATACTATCCCAGGCTCCCATTGCTTGCATTGTACTCCAAAAATTAAGAGCGCTCTCCAACCCCTACCATTTGGAAAGAGAATTCCTGGATCCCATTTTCTTATATGCATTATTCCAAACATCATGAGTACATAATGTATGTCATCAAAGTATATAACAACATAATAAAAATGTGCATCAAGGAGGTGCCTCACCAAAAAATCATGAAAGTGATTATACCTCCCAATGAGTAGACTACCATTTACCAAGTGCATTGATGCTTCAAGTGACCAATCAAATATTCTCCAATGACATAGGTGAGGATCCCATGTCCTATAATGCTACTCCAAAAGTATGTGATATGAATCAAAATATCCAGCCATTTATTCTTTCATCCAAGAAGTGAATGAAGAATCTCCACTCAAATCGGAACCAAATAATGAGTAAGAAAAACAAGGAGACTTCAAATGACTCAAAGAAGTCTCACCCATACATCCATGAATGAGTGAATCATAAAGATATAACAATGTGTGTGGATGGTAACAAAAAATTTCTCCCATCATAAATCTATTCACCCTAGTGTTGGATGAAGTTCCTCCAACATCAAATTAACCAAGTGTTGAGCAAGAAAAACCATGAGTCTTCAAGTGACTCAAATGCATATCATAGGTGCATCTATGTAGATGTGCATCATCATAAAGTAAAAATGAATTCTTCTGTAAATGTGAATAATAATGTGCTCCAATCAATATAGAATGTGCATCAATATAATGATCCATGTGTTCTTTCATCCAATAAGTGAATGGAGAACCTCCACAAAATCTGAACAAAATAAGGAGAAAAGAAAACATGAAGACGTCAAGTGGTTGAAGGAAGTCTCATCAATACACTCATGAATATGTATATCATCAGGTAACATAAGAGGATGTTTCTGCCAATAATAATATTCTTCAATCATATAACTCTTCACCCAAGTGTGGGATGAAGTTCCTCCAACTTCAAATAGACTAGGAAACTTCCTATGGCTTGGGGTGTACCACAACAGACAGAGAAACAACAGAAATCAATCCTTTCCCATATTCCATAGAAACCAAATATCTAACACTAAGGGATCATGGGTCGTACCTTATTCCAGACGGTTGAAGTAGATCCCCATTGAGCTTTTTCCAATCCCTCTTGCTTTAGCAATTCACTCTCAACAACGGTAAACAAGGAAAGCATGCTATATAATATGGTGTTATATCTACTCTAGCATATATAATCAACAATGTATAAGAAATTAAACACATCCATGGATTCAATATTCATTTAAATTCACATTATTGAATAGGAAAAGATATTCCTATTAATCAAATCATAGATTACACAAGTGACAACCTCTGTCGGCATGTCTGCGAACCGGAGAAACTGAGTCCTCCATCTGGGCCTCCACCACCTCAATCCTCCATCTCTCGATAGCAAGCTCACAAGAAAAGGAAATATTGAGAAGAACACAAAGTGCTCCAAAGGGACAAAGGGATGCACACTCAAGTATAAGCAAGCTATGACAACAATGGACTATAGTTTTCTTGCTCTTCAATTCCTCCTCTTAAATGTATCCAAGGTGTTCCTTATATAGTACTCCAAATGGGTAATGGAGGGTCAAATCCAAGCGATCTCGAGGCATATGGAAGGCCAAGAGACAAGTGGTTTGGACACACATCAAGGAAAACTACAAAAATATTTGGACTTATGCACACATCCCGATGTACGCGAGTTTGAGGTCAATATTTGCGAGAATGGGATTAAAATTCATGTACATCCAATAACAGGTGTTTTTAGGGATGAACTTGGAAACATCAATGTCTAATATTGGTCCATGGGGTCCAAACAGTCTGTAGAGGGTCAGGGAAGGCCATAAATATGTGATCAACCATGTGTAGTAAAATCAACTGTAACAGATTCCCCCTAATGTGTGAGGTCAGAGGGGTAACATGATGGCCAAAATACATTATAAATCCATCCCTAAAGTGAGTGATGAAAAACCAAGTGGAAGAACCAGCCATCCATTAGTATAGTATAATAATCAATCTCTGCATATCACTGCAAATACATATAGCAGTCCCAGATACATACGAGCACAATTTCCATGAATATGCATGATATACAAAATGTGATGTGTGGTCATCGCAACAAAATTTATAATAGATCAGAATATACATGATGAAGATATAAAAGGGATCAAGATCTCCATAGAAGCTGAAAATATACAATGGATCAAGATCTCCATAATTGCTGAAGATATCTGACATACATTGGAATCAAGTCACAAGAGCTGAAATCTCATGAACACTGGCACGATCAATGAGAGAGCATATGTGGAATGCCACCAATCTGGAAAGTCTTCTACACAAACCGCTACGAGTACATGTCCTAGTATGTGAATAGAGGTGTCAAGGTCGAACATAGTAATACATCGTCTGATTATCGGTGATTGATGTATACTATTAATAGATGTGAGATCACCCATCGATAATGAAAATGGGAATCAAGGTACTAGAGTGCAATCTAACAAGTGTGAATAGATGTGTTGAGGTCAAACACTTGAAAGAATCCATCGATCAAGGGACATTGATGTATTCCCAAAACTGTCGATGGCGAGAGAACCTACCACTGATGATTGTAAGTATCAAGGGACTCAAATGACTCTAGACTCCTATTCTAGAATAAATGATCTGAATTTGATGGGATTGAATCTGCTGGGAGGAGGGAATCAAGGCTTCCCCCATCAACCAACATGAGGTACTCATCAATGCTGTATAATGTGGAAGGACTTGAACAAGATGTGCATGAACCAGTAACAATACCGAGAATGGCTGACATGCAATGTCAAGACAACTGAGGAATGGCTGAATCAAGCTTCAACTTCCTTCGAACAAGTGCATAAAGTAAAATAGTAATTAAATGTAGGTAGCATAGACTCGATATGAAAAACTCACTAGTACAAAAGTGCAGATTTTTCCACAGAGGTTTTCCACGTTTCTTACTTTTTGGTGTAAAATCCGATGTAACAGGAACGAGGCGTCGCTGTATCCACGCCTAGCCGTCACTGTATCCACGCCTGGACTCTTAGACGTCGCTGTATCCATGCCTAAACTCTTGGACATCGCTGTATCCACGCCTGACCATCTCTATAGCGACGACACCGTCTTTTGTTGACTTTTTACAACAGTCAAGATAAGGCAGAGTGTCACTATAGGCTACTAAAGAAAATCAAAATCTTTGGAAAAGAAACTAGAGTCAACAAGCCATGGGGTATGTATGCATAAATAAATTAACATCAAGGAAGGTATTGAAATTAAGGGGTAGGAGAATGTAACACTCATGTTAAAGCCCCCATATTGTAATATAATTGTAAATTTGATATGGATGAGGGCCAAGTATATGTAATTGCAACTAAACAATTAATAATAAAATATGAAGCTAGCTACAAACGGGGAGAGAACATTGAGAAGAGATGGAGGACTATAAATTCATGAGAGGGGAAGGTGTGTAAGAGGAGAATAGAGAGAGTGGAAACTATGCAATTATGTGTGGTTTAGCAGTGCCCTTTCAAGGTGATCATGGCTAACATGTATGAGTGAGTACATGCTTGTGGGATAAGAATGCAAGGTTTGGGGACTTTAATGACTTTAGGTTCATGGCTTAGGATATGTTAGTGAGATATAACTTAACATGTTCTCATTAATGGGACAACAATGGACGTGTTGTCTTGTATCTCTACTTTCGATAAACCGTTTGATGTGGCACGACCCGTTTAATAAGAAATTGGCAATTGGCATGAGTTGGCATTTCCCCTTTATTTACGCATTAGAGGGGTTGAGCTTCATGGAGGAGAGCTACTTTATAATATGTGAAAATATTGGCATTAGGATAATTGGTCTTTATTAATTTTTCATTTGGTTTTGAAGAGTGCATTGGTTGAGAGCACATTTAGAGCTTCTTCTCCAAATGCTCTTTAGTAAGCTAAATATTGCGACAATAATAAACTAGTCATTAAATCCTAAGTTTTACTAAATCAGGAACTAGGGCACATGTGATATTTTGAGGTCTTGTGCACTATATATTCAACCCCCATGCCTTAAATGCTATTATGATGTTTATTGCCTTAGTTTATGAATGTTGTGGAGTTATTGATTTAACTAAAGTAAGTAAACTAATTATTTCTATCGTACAACCAAAAACTTAGGAATTATGCAAGTCGAGTCACCCAGGGCACAAGGTTTCCCTTACTTATAGGATTTTCTACTTGGATTGACTCCCGGGATTGGATGGCCTACTTTGCTTTGCTCAACGGGGTTCGGAACACGAATATGCGTTACTTATTTTGTACTTGCTCTTGAGAGGAAGTTAATTAGCCTATTGTTGTATAATAATATGTATTATGCAAGTTACTTTATACCTTTAGTGGTCTTATTCCAGTTTATATGCTTATGGCACCATCCTCAACACCAACGTTTGGAGCAGGCAATATGTTTTGGTGTAAGATCTTCGAAAACAGCCTCATTCTACATTCTTGTATAATAAAATTGCTATTCTCGGTAGGCCAAAGAAATCCTCCCTCATCAGAGCATTTAAATGTATTTTATTATTTCTTAACTATATCCTTTCATTACATTTCTACGTAATATACTAGATAGCCAATAACCAATAGTCGAGGATTCTTTGTAGAGGGCTCTAAGATTGACTCATCAAAGTAAACCAATAATGCTTGTCCATTAAAGTTGTAAAGGCAATCTTTCATTTATACTCCTTCAACAGTTAAAAGCCAATCAAATCATAGACCATGTTTTTATAGATTTTTTTGTACATTCAAAGTTATATGAAAAATAAGAGAAATTGAAAGTGGGCATTCAAGTTAGGTCAAATAAGCAACCATGCTTTCCTGTAATTTTTGAACATTCTAAATTATATGGAAAAGTAGGAGGATTTAAAATGGGGTCCTTTCATTTCTAAGATTGAGTTTGTTTTATTCACCATAGATTTTCTAATAGATAGAAGGCTATTTCACAAAACGTGATTGGTTCGTCCCGATAGTATACGATGGATTATATATATGGATTTAAAATACTGACGTGGGGAAGGTTATTGCCAAAAAAACAAAAAAAGGATTCAACCGTCCCTCATGCTCTATTGCTTATGTATTTTAAGTGGGTATTTTGGATGGTAGTAATTTAACTTTTAGAAATTCAACCACAATATTGAAAGTAAATCACTCCACTCAAAGACTCGAACTCATGATCCTTTTAGGAAAACGAGGGAAAATTAAGGAGAACAGTGGATGTTTATGTGTTTTGGATCATCGGTTAGGTCGATCGGGTTCGAAGAGCTTCCTGGCAGTGGAGGGGGAGGAATCGGATACTTCCACGGCGAGATCAAGCTTCGAATTTGGTTTTAAGGTGTAGCGTTCATCAATTGCAGGGTTGGTTGGGGTTTCGAACTTCCGACCGAGTTTTCGGCAGGTCGGCGATCGATAACCTCAGATTTTGCGGTTAACGTTTTGGCTCCTCAATGGTATGTGTAAAAAATGTCATATTTTTAACATCTCTGAGGTTTCGATAATACAGGCATCAAAGCTTATCGTATACAGCCATTTTAGATGTAAAATTTGGGAAAATATTACTGAAATTCAAATTGTGTGTGTTGAAAATGGATTTTTTTAAACTTTCTCTGGGGGGTTTCAATGTTAAATGCATCGAAGATTACAGTTTTACACCTATTCCCGATGCAAACTTAAGTGAATTTTGTTCACTGTGAAAATACTGCTGAAATTTGTTGTTGCGGTTGCCATGTCGTAATCGGCGTTTTCGATGATCCCAAATTTTTGATCACGGGTTGCAACAAAGGTTTGATTTTCAAGAGTTTCAAGCATGAGATGCTGGAGAATCATTCTATATATTTGTATCAGTTCATCGGGATTAAAGGGCAAACATTTTTTAACATTTGGAATTTGTCCACCCTAAATAGCGGCTGCCATTGTAAGAAATGTTCCGTCGGCTAATGGGTTCACTATATGGCAGGGGCATCGACGACTAGATCAAACCCATAACTAGTGGAAAAATTGGATACTTTTTCGATTAAATCCTTTGTTTCATGACCCAAGAAAATGCAATCCTTAAACATAGGGAAGACTATACTGGCTAATCCCCTATGGATTATTTACTAGCTCGCTGTTAAGG
>LPNX010953251.1:0-28085 GCA_001517045.1 Pseudotsuga menziesii
AAATATAACTTTAAAGCAAACTAATTAATTCTCTTTTTTTAGGTCCGATAGACCAAATTTGGTCTCAGGGGACGTTAACCATCATCATCATCATCAATAATGAATATACTTAAAAACACAAGTTTATAAAAAGTTGTAAAAACCATATCAAAATGTTTAAGCATCACAATAAAACATTAAAAATGATCAAATATAAAACATATAATACAAAATTACAATTATAATATTAAATAATAATAAAAAAAACACATAATATAAAATTAAATTTGAAAATAATGTGAGAAAAATATAATAAATTTTTTAAAAATTTATATATATATATAATACAAATTTTTTAAAAGAAAGAAAAATAGAAATAAAAAACAAAATACATAATATAACATAAATCAAATAATGGTAAGTTTTATGTGGTCAAAGTCTAAGGCTTCAAAAGGTATGATTCTTAAGGAGTGGCACAATTTCCAGAATCACTTTTTCCTTAAGGCCTTACTCCATTACTATAAAAACCTTCAAAACTCCTTACCAATATCCAAGATATGCATACGTTATATTAAATTTTGTTTTTTTTTTAATTATTTTTTTTCAATATTTTTATTGTTACATTAACTTTTTCGTTTGTCTTTTTATTATTTTTAATATTTTGTTATAATAAATTTGGTTTTTTTAATATTTTTTACATTAACTTTTTTATTTATTTTTATTTAATATTTTCTTATAATAAATTTTTTATTTTTTATTTATATTTTTTAACATTTTATCATTTCATTAATTTTTTTTCATTTGTTTTTTTTTTAATATTTTTTTTATTATAGTAATTTTTATTTTATTTTATAGGAGAAGAGTGGTCTATTAATTTATTGAATAATTTTTATTTAATATAATGCAAGTTTTATGTAGTGTTACTAATGAGTTTAAAAAATACAATTTTAAATTATGATAAAATGATATAATTATACCTTTTTTTAAAATAGTGTGCTACCGATAGCATCAATTTTCAATTTGGGGTTTGATTTTAAGGTTATTGTAAATAACAATAAGGTTTTTTTCCATCAATGTCCACACTTTTGGTACAAATAAAAGTGGTCATTCGGAGATGTTTTTTGGTGTTTTTTTTTCACAAAATAGGATTTTTTTATGGCTAAAGTTATCATTTTGAGTATAAAGTTCTTGTCAAGTTGTATAACATGTTGTTATCATAGCATAGAGTAAATTCCTCATATTTTACAAAGGAACCAATCTTAATCAGAGTGTTGTGTAAGAAGTGAAGGTGATCCAAAATGTACCATAGTGTAGAGAAAGGATAAAAAGAGAAACATGGATCATATTGTTGTTGCAGAGTTTCTTCAGGAAGAAGAAAGAGCTTGAGGTTGGGGGAGAGATTGGAAGGTCATATTAGGTCATTCAAAACATACATTGTAATTAGACATTAGCCTAAGTAAATATATGAATTTAATTGATACATGTGTAAATGGACCGGATAGATTATTGGTTAAAGTATGTAAAAGTACTTCAACCATCTCCCTCATTGTATAAATGCTCTTTAAAACTAAATAAAATTCAAATGAATATCCTTCCCACACATTTCACTTAACTACATCTATGGTTAGAACGATGTATTATATTTCTGGTATGTATTTGGAATTCATTATATTACAACATATTCCATTACATCTCTCTTTGAGGAATATTATCATGAATATGATTCCCCCTTCTTCATTATTTTACAACATAGTTCCTTGCATCTCTCTTTGAGGAAGATTATCATGAAGATGATTCCCCCTTCCGACATTGTTGTAATCAAGTACATTACTTGTGATGGTTGGGACACCTTCACACAAAAGAGAATTCAAACCAAAAGGAAAATCTCATGTTTAGAATTGGAGAAATACTTATCCCTTTAACCTAGAATCCATAAACATTCCCAATTCCATTAGCAAAATCGGAACTATGCATACTAAAACTAAGTATACCAAAGTACAAAATACATTTCATGATGGCATATCTTAAGAAGTCATTATGGAAGATAAAATTTAGTTGATCACATAATAATGTTATACCCCAAGTGGTAAAGGTTAGTAACACACCCTTGATTCTTGGGCATGTGAAGAAGAACTTGAAAGAATACATTGAGGTGTGAGTTTCTAAAATTTTCCTTAATATGAATCATACATAAAGATAAGCATTGATATTATATGTAAAGTTTGTAAAATTAAAAGTGGCGTTATGTTTCATTTTAATGTATTGTGAGAAATAATTTATTGTCTTTCTCTTACACAATTTATTCCTTTTGATTGCATATCATTTTATAAAAGAGGGATATCCATGCTAAGAATATGATATTGCCAATGTGAATGCAATGAAACCATCCATTCAATTTTTTTTGAGAGCAATGAAGTAGATATCTTCAAGCCTTGTATTCTAGGTAGTGCTTCAAACAACTAGTTTTATTGTAGATATATTTTTAGAATCAAGGGGATGGTTAGGTTCCACATAGTTTGTGAAAATTGACTATGCACTGAGCATAGTGGGATAAATGAGTTTCACACTTTGATCAAGTGCTCAACTATATATTGCAAATATTTCTGAAATCATTTCTACATTTTATCTCTAAGGAGGTTTGAACTTAACTTATTAGACAAGTAGTTGTGATCATTAAATTCAACAAATTTTTCTTGGATTTTGTTTACAATGTGTTCTAGTGCAAGAGTACATGACAATATAAAATGAATAGAAAATCATCTAAAAAAATTTATCAATTCAAATTTCAACCTGTTTGTCAAGACTTTATAAGTTTTTATAGTTGAATGAAAGATTCAACAAGGTTTTACAATATTTTGTAATTTTGTGAAAGATTCACCAATGCTTTACAACATCTTAGATTATGTGAAAGATTTTCCATGATTTTACAAGACTTTATAATTTTTTTAAGGATTCTCCCAATTTTTAGAATATTTGCCAAACAATTATACATACATATTATATTACAAATAAAATAGTCTTTCTCATGTATCTCAGTGATTCTCTCATTTATTATACATATAAATTTAGGGGTTCTTAAAATTTTCCCTAGATAGATTGATATATGTATAATATAAAATATTTGAAATGAAAAACAAAACGTTCAACATTTGGCCATGGACCCATGTAAAGAGTTTTTAGCATTAAGCGAAATCAAATTCTCAAACTAATTGACTTTTAAATTATTTATTTGTATTTGTTGGAATATTTGCATATGTTTAGGCTAATGTTGCTAATGAAAATTCGAGTTGGTCTCTCAAGCCTTGCTTTAATCTAAGAACTTTTAACCCGCCTTATTTATGAACGTTTGTTAATGAAAAAAATGTATTCTTGTTTTTCTAAGATTGGAAATAACTTAATATTTTATATATAGATTGTGAAATATTGTGAAAGATTTACCAAACAATTATATATACATATTATATTACGAATAAACTAGCCTTCACACTTTCTCATGTATCACGAGGATTCTATTATTTATTATACATATAAATTTAGGGGGTTCTTAAAATATTCCCTGGATAGATTGCTATATGTATAATATAAAATATTTGAAATGAAAAACAAAACTATCAACATTTGGCCATGGACCCATGTAAAGAGTTTTGGGCATTAAGCGAAATAAAATTCTCAAACTAATTGACTTTTAACTTATTTATTTGTATTTGTTGGAATATTTGCATATGTTTAGGCTAATGTTGCTAGTGAAAATTTGAGTTGGTCTCTCAAGCCCTGCTTTAATCTAAGAACTTTTAACCCGCCTTATTTATGAACGTTTGTTAATGAGAAAATTGTATTCTTGTTTTTCTAAGATTGGAAATAACTTAATATTTTATATATACATTGTGAAATATTTTCCAAACAATTATATATACATATTATATTACGAATAAAATAGCCTTCACACTTTCTCATGTATCACGAGGATTCTCTCATTTATTATACATACAAATTTGGGGGGTTCTTAAAATTTTTCCTGAATAGATTGCTATATGTATAATATAAAACATTTGAAATGAAAAACAAAACGATCAACATTTGGCCATGGACCCATGTTAAGAGTTTTTGGCATTAAGCGAAATCAAATTCTCAAACTAATTGACTTTTAAATTATTTATTTGTATTTGTTGGAATATTTGGATATGTTTAGGCTAATGTTGCTAGTGAAAATTCTAGTTGGTCTCTCAAGCCCTGCTTAATCTAAGAACTTTTAACCCACCTTATTTATGAACATTTTTTAATGAAAAAATTGTATTCTTGTTTTTCTAAGATTACAAATAACTTAATATTTTATATTATATTCTCATATTTATTTCCTATATAAAACAAATACACTGGACATGATGCCAAAAGGCTTTGCAATATTTGATTATCTTGAATTGATCAAATGTACAAACGTTTGACACCATGTGTGTGCAACTACATCAAAATTCCTCTATTTTAAGTTGCAAATGAGAATCTTTGTCTTTGGTCTTCGACATTTACATGCTATTCTAGCTTTGGTGAAACATTTAGATGTTTTCAATCTAGGTTTTGCATTTTCATTTCCAGTCTTCTGCAATTTGCATGACATCTTAATAAATTCAAGTCTCAATGTTTTCATGAATAAAACATTAACAATACAATTTTGGTTTTATCTTTTGCAATAAACTTGACCACTTGTGAGAAAAGCCATAAAAACATTTCTACCTCGTGACTTTTGTTCAATATAGTCAAGAACTGGACTGAATTCTGGCGTATGCATGGATTGAATTTTCTATAATTTGTAAGCTGCTGCAAACAGTATCTAATATCGTTACCCTTATATAGATTGATATAACAATTTAAAGTTTTACTGTTACTTGATATATTTTATATGTAGTCTCAATGTGATTGTTAAAAGAAACCCAAAATTTAATCTCATAATTAAATTAAATCTATACTAGTACCATGAAAGTTGAATAAATTAGAACGAGTTAAAAAATATAAAAAATATCATTTAAATTGAAGTGGCATGCTCGATAATTTATTCATGATGAATGAATTTGAAGTAGAGCGTCGGTGAATTTATTCCTTGTACTCAACGTCATTGATTTTATTTTTTTTGTTTTATAGGAAGTACCATCCCCTCACAAAATCTAGTAAAGAGTATTTTGAACTACAAGTGGAATCCACATAAGTTATCTATTTTTATGAATCCACTGATTTTTTTTCCTTCGTCGAGTTTTCGATAGTATAATTTAGAATGTGTAACACATTTTTTACTTTACTGGAATTTAAAATACATAATCTAAACTATAGTTGATATTGTAAAATTTGGACCAATTTTTTCACTATTTTATTCAGTTTAAAATTGAGAAAACCCCCTCCATTACTCAGAACATATTTAAAATATATGATGGAAAAATTCAGTTTGAGACGCTTGACATGCATTTTTACTGGGTATACAAGTCACAAGAACAAGCATGGGAGATATTTGACTAGTTTTTAGGTTTGAGTAAGATTCTTAATTAAATTTATGATACTTTGACCTTTTCTATACTTTGACCCAGGGACATCCCTGACGTGGGAATGGTAGAGCCTTCGTCCATATAAACATGGATGGGGTTGTACATGACCACCGTTATGTTTGTACACCTTGGTTGTAGAGGCTCAAGGATGGAGGATCATTTGGTGCCATTTGATGGTTGGTTGTGAGATTCGAACCCATCCTTTCTAGATGGAGGACAACATTCTTTGGGGACAACTTATGGACAACTGGCTATCCTTATCCTGATTGTTGATTCCCTCCATCCAATGGGAAAGGAGCAGAGTCAACTGTTGACTCTGCTCCTTATCCATTGGATGGAGGGAATTAGGGATCAAGATAAGCTCATGCCAACTTATGTTTGTATTTGTTGAAAGCATAGTTAGGTCATTTCTTCCAAAAGATTAAAATACCAAAGTAGATAATATCCTCATTTCTCTTGATGATTAGGCATATGTAACTACAAATTTAAAAAGAAAATGTACTAGTAGTGTATTTTGAAGGTCCCTCATTGTTGTCGACATCTCATGCTAACCATCTTCCTCTTTTCTTAGATTGCGTTGTGATACTTGTTTCATTAAATGATGATGGGTGAAATAAGTCTACAATCTAGCAAATAATTATTATTAATGATTATAATACAATACTACCACATACCTGTAACACTCACTCGTGGAAATCAAAATAGAAAGATCTTGTAAAATGAAATCACCCATTGAAATATCACCCTTCTTATTCGCATATTGCTTTCAACCCACCGCCCATTGAGTAAAGATTCACTAGATATTAACTCAACTCCTTGCTTCCCTTGATTCTGGATAGATGAGTGTGATAGGGTGCATGGATTCATTGCACATCAAATTACCTCCACCCTTTGTTCCCATGAGGTGAGATTGAGAGTTTGCTCGGCATGTCACAGAGACTGCGCATTAGCTCGACTCCCAACTACCATATGGAAGAGTTTATTAGGAGTTTGGAGGATTTTGTTTGGATATTGACTATCACATGGAATTAGCATTAGCTCGACTCCCATCTTCCAAATGGAGTTTGACTAAACCTTGTGCACATTAGATCGACTCCCAACTATTAGATGGAGTTGGAATTTCACATGGTTACCATGCAACCAAGTGTACCTTGTGCACATTAGCTCGAATCCCTCTTGTCAGATGGATTTTGACTATCACACTGACTAAACATTACTATTACACTAAGTGCAGTTATATCACCTTATCTATTTAATTTTTTTTTTCCAACTAACACAAATTGTAGTTATAACATGAGCTATTTTTATTATTTTTATAATTGTTTTTTAAGAATTTTGAAGGATGCCCATAGAATGAATCTAGAAAGCACACTTGTCTAGTTCTCCTGTAATCTAAGAAAAAAATAGATAGTATTCCACCTCAAAATTCTAAGATATAAACGCCTATCCATGTAATAGAAAAAATATTAAAATAAAGAAGATTTTTTTGTTTTTTTTTTATAAATAAATATTTTCTAGTTGCAATGCATTTAAATATATATTTTTGTTTTCAATCAATCATCCACAGGTGTTTATATTTTAGAATTTGGGGTAGACTAACACCATTCTTTTCCTAGATTGCAAGAGTATGAAACAAATCTAGTGTTTGGATTGATTTTATGGTAGTCATTCCAAATTCGAAATAAACAATTAAAAAAAAAATAACTGGTAGCAGATGCATGAATAAGTAGTGGTACATAACTTGTGACCTCACCGGCCAAAAGTTAAGTATATATTGACACCAATATGTGTTTATATTTTATAATTTTGGGGTGGAATAGAACCTATGTTTTTCCTAGAACAAGTTAAGTGGTTGTGATAATGTGTGTATGTGTGTGTGTTTGTAAAGGTGGAAAAAATATCATAACACAGTGGTTAGGCTTGACGACAACCATCATGGTTGTTATATGAGAATGAGAGATAATTCATCATCATTATTCAAGGAAAACCTACACCACCTGAAATATGTTATTGGTGGTTATGGGGGTAGACTTCCACTCCTTCCAAATGCATATCGTGGGTTGTTAACATGTTTCCTTAAGTCTAAGGAAGACGAGCTCTTAGCCAATCGGAAGTAGTTTCATATATTTACTCCAGGACCTGAAGGGTAGTTTCAACCCCCTATAGTATCCCCAAGATACCTAGTATCCATACTCTTTCTCATCGTTGAGACTAAGCAGGGGTCATGGAGTATCAAATATCTACCAATATTTAGTTGCATACATAAAGTCAAGATACTACACCCCATTGCATACATGAAGTCAAGATACTAGCTTCGAGCTCACTTCTATCAAACGAAGATCCTTGAGAATATTCATAAATGTCATCATTATCAATAGCAAAGTGAATAGAAAAAGTAAAAACCATGCCTTTATCACTAGAACTAGAACATATTTGTACAAAATGAAAAGGATGTGTAACAAAAATACCATCATCGATACGACCCACTTTTCTCCACTTTAGAATTATGCCCCCTGATAAGATATTCATGAACTTTAACCTTAGCATCATGCTTATCCACCGCCTCGTTAATTTCCTGCAATTTCTTATCACAAGAATTAACAACTTCATTAAGAATATTGAAATTATTATGCAATTCAGATCTAATTTGAGTAGTCCTCAGTAAAATGTAGTGACGCAACCTCTAAACAACATAGACAACTGGTAAGGCCAACTTCTCGATGTGGGAGTACCTAAGTTTAGGTCCGGCTAAAGTAGGGCTAAGATAGTAAACAACATGCTCTTGGAGTTTATCGTCCTCCTGGACTAGGAGTACCCCTATGGTCGACTAGGACACGGCCATATACAATATAAAATCCCTAGAGTAATCTGGCGAATGCCATAATGGTGCCGACAACAAAGATTTTTTAAATGCCTCGAATGCAATTTATGCAGTTTCATCCCATACAAATGGGGTGTCCTATTTTAACAGGCACATGAAACCCTTAGAAATCTTGGCATAGTTTACAATGAAATGTCGAAGAAAATTGGACTTCCCCTGCAGGCTCTAAAGTTGCCTGATAGAACAAGGAGGTAGATTTACAATGGCCTCTACTTTTAAAGGATCCAACTGAATTCTTTTGTTAGAGACAATGAATCCAAGCAGTCTCCCTAACTCGACATAGAACATGCACTTGTGGGGATTCAAGTGGATCTTATAGTATCTTCATCACTCAAAAATTAGACGCAAGTGATTTGGATGATTGATTATTTTATGAGAATGTGCAAGCAGATCATCAAGGTAAGGTTCGACAATGGATTTAATATCATGAAAGGCAAAGTTCATTGCCTACTAAAAGGTTGCCTCATCATTTTTCAATCCAAAGGGCATTTTTTTGTACGTGAAGGTACCCCAAGGACAAATGAAAGTTGTTTTATGTTGGTATTCCGGTTTAATTTGTATTTGATTATATCTGGAGAAACCATCCATAAACGAGAAGACTTCACTTCCTACGCAAGCATCACTAATTCGATCTATAAATGGTGTGGGATAGTTGTCCTTAGGACATGCTTTGTTCAAATATCTAAAGTCAGTATAGATGCGTATGGTCTCTTGCTTCTTATCAACAGGAACAGGGTTGGATACCCATTTCGTCAAAGCTATGGGATAAATAAAAGTGACTTTCAACAGTTTTTCAACTTCAGCCTTTACTGTCGCCATTTTACGCGGGTTAACAAGTCTTAACTTTTTTCGAATGGGTTTAGCATCAGGGTATGTTTGGACCTTGTGCTTGACTATAGATGGATCAATGCCTAGCATCTCCTCAAATGAACAGGAAAAAATGTCACGAAATTCCTTGAACAGGGATGTATAGATTGTAATCTCCTTAGGAGAGTAGTTTGCACCAATATGTATATTTTCCACAACATCAGGATTTACAGAGATGTTAATAGGGATAGTAGTGGAAATATTTTCCATATTCTCCTCAGCAAACATTCCTTCCCTTGGTAAGGGATTGATGGGTGTATCAATATCGTCTTCCAGTCTCATATGAAACTCCTGATTCTCTATCCTGCTTAGCTCTGGAATAAAATAGGATCGATGGTGAAGATATTCGCAGATCTTATCACATCTGCACATGGCTTCTAGAATGGCTTCATTAGAAGGTAAAACCATATCTAAACAATCTGTAGAATGCAAAGAGTTTTCTGCCCACGCAGAAAAATAGACTTCTTCCAGTAACTATGATACTACGAGGGGGACAGGAATGGGATCAACAGTGGTTTGGGTGATAACTTGGTACTTAGCCACTTCCACTACCGATAAGGGAACTTCAGGTTCATGGTGGGAAGGGAGAACCCAAGGATCAGTCCTATCAACAACCGTGGCTATGGACTTCCCCACACTAGTAGAACCTATATAGTTAATCGGAGCTGGAAGATCAAATGTGCCCATCAATGATGCGTACATTCCAGCCCCTAATCTCTCTGTAGCAGGTTTAACCTGATCAACCAATGGCATAGTGGACTCATTAGACTCCATGTGGCCTTTTCGAGTAAAACTAAGTTGGTCAATAGTAACCAACTTCCCTTCATGTAGAAACACTACCACTCAAAAGACAACCGATGCAATAGCAGACATGGTATAAGTCCAACTCTTTCCCAAGAGCAGGTTATAATCCAAAGGTGCATCAATCACCTCTACCTCAATAGACACTGCTTTCCGTGCCAGCTTAATTTCAAGAGCCGGTAGGATACCATGCGGACGAAATTACCTCCCGTTGAAAGCAGTAAGCAGGGTGTTTGATGGAACCAGCTCTAGGGATCCAAGAGCTTTCCAACAAGACAATGACATAACACATGTAGAATCACCCTTGTTGACAACTTCCCTTCCAATGGTCGTTCCACCATGTATGACATCTATCGATAAGGCTACATGGTAAGGTAGGTGAATTTTAACATCAGACAAGTGAAATTTCGTCATGAGACTCGACGAGTCCATACTGCCTAAGGCTGCTAAGAGTGCATCCCGCTGGGCAGGACAAATCTGTAACACCTCTAAAGCCAACATTGCACAAGGGGTTTGGGCTAAGTCTTCAACCACGAATTAGTTTGAAGTAGCTCTAGAATTAGGTTTATGCAAGGTCTTCTTAAAGACACCTTTAGGTATCTTGGGCATAGTTTTGGTAGGTTTCTCAATCATGGGAGGGTTAGAAGTTTCACCTATAGACTTACGCTTCTCAGAGGTCTCTTTTTCATAGTTTTTATTCCTGGTCTGTAGCAAGGTTGAAGATCAAACCATGTTTATATAATTGGGGCTAGGGGCATTTGGGGTGCCCCCTGCTACATTCGAAGTTGAAGCAAAATTCTGCCCTTGGGGAAAAGGATCCTTCAGGACAGCCAGTTGTTGAGATTTTATCAGCTTCTAGGCTTGTTCCATAAGGGGACAAAGATGGGTGAGGTGATCCTCATGGCACAACTTACATGGGAATTTCACCTTTTTCTTTTCTTTCTTGCCCCCATCAGCATTGTTTGCGGGTTTTGGCTTGTTTTGATTTCCCTCCCCTTTCTTTCCTCTCTTCTTTTTCCCACTAGGCTGCTGATTTCCCTTTTGAGAGGTCTGTGCAAAAACATTTGAATTTTGGGGTGAGGGGGAAGCCTTTGCTTCCTCCACCATAGAATGCTTGATGGATAGCTGATGGATATTTTTGGCCAAATATTCTATAGTGGGAGAATTTACGGACCCAACCACACCATTAGCATGGGGTCTAGGCTTAGGTTTCTTTGCATCGTGGGTTGGCCTCGGTGCCTCAAGGATAATCTCATACAAGATCCTAGATTGAGAGTAAATCAAATCTAATTGTTGGGCCCTGAGGATATCTTATTCCTCATTTGTCACTCCTGACATAGATACATCCTTAGATATATAAGGCAATAGGGATTTAAGGAACCACTCTAATAAAAACTTAGGAGGAATAGTGGCTTTAATGAGGCTCTTTCGCCTCCTCCACTCTTGGATGTGATCCAAGATGTCGGTGGCCTTCTTCTGCTTGAAGGTAGATAACAAGTTCATTCTGAAATCATATCAAACCAAAAGCTGGAAGTGGCTAAGGAATGCATTAGCCAAGTCCCAAAAACTACTGAACACAGTAGAAGGCAACTCAATGTACCATTTTGCTGTAGTACTCATCAAGGTTCTTTGGAACAACCTCAACCTAACTGAATATTCATTCAGCGAATTGGAAGAACACCATAAATGAAAAGTGGTGGCATGAGCCCCAGGATCTTCACCAAGTTTGCCTTTGAATTTTGGGATGTCCGAGGGCAATTTGGTGGGGACAGGTGGCCAGGAGGGATCATGCCTCACCGGGTCATTCATCAATTTAGACAAATCTAGCAAGTTTAACATTGCTAGGAACGAAAGCTTAGGTCTAACAAGAGCACTAAAAGTACCAGAATGGGGATTAGAGGGACTTGCCCCCAAATTCCCATATGTGAAGGTGGGGTTTCCCCCTACCACCGATTATGAAGTGGATGGGTTACTTTGGAACGGATTCCATCCGTAAGCCATAGGATTGTTGGTGTAAGGTGTATATAAGAGGTTCTAGCTGCCCTAGTTGAAACTGGGGTTTGAAATACAGGAGCAGGTATCCCTCCACTAAACAATAAAAAGCGAGAGCTTGTGAACGGAGCCGAAACCGGAGTTTGAAAATATTGACCATAAGGGTTAGTGTTTCCAAACTGCACCCCTACATAAGAGGGTGACGGGCCTATGTATGGAGTGGACGGGGGAATGTGCCCCCCATTCAAGGGAAATCCTTGGACAAAAGCTGAGGATCCTACCGGACCACTCTGGGCAGTGTGTGTGAAGGAGGAAGGAATGGTAGGTATACTAGGAATCCCAGTAACCATACCACCAGAAGCACCTTCTAGGCTTGTGGGAACCGGTGGTTGAACCACTCGACTCGCTAGAGTTAAGGGCATAGTAGGTATACTAGATCTAGGGGCACTTACCGGGGGAGGTAGTACCCCTTCAGCCAGAGTGGCTAAGGTGGAAATAAAAGAGCTTTCTCCTATAGTAGAATTTATCCTGCCCATAGGGAAACCAATCACAGGTGGATCAAAAGAGCGAACCTGGACGATCACTAGATCGTTTAGGTCAGTCAAGGGTGTATTAAAATTCATTGCAAACTCATCATCCTGCAAGTCTTCTATATCAACTATATTTAAATAAAAAAGGTTTTCCCTAAGTTCTATTTCACCCGGAACTTCACTGACTCCTATCGGTTCAAATGAACTATCTATGTCCAATCTCTGCCTTTGAGGTGGAGGTGGAGGTTCCAATGTGATGAGAGGAGGAAGGTTTTGTAGCCTTCGTGACCTTCTAATAGGTTGGTCCTACATGATTGTAAATTTGACAATTCAAACCCTAAGGTTAGCTAAACACAAACAAACCACAGAGCAATCACTACAAAAAATCCTAAAGTCTCAATAGTCAGCAAGGGTAAAAGATATGCTTTCCTGAAGAAAGTTGAAAGACAGTTTCTTGGTGTCCTTGAAGAGGTTCTTAGGGACAAGATGAGGAATCACCCATCGCCCTCCTACACTTTCAATAAGGGTTACCTTCCAAGCCCGTCTAAGGTGAACCAGAAATAGCCTTTCGGTTTACCTGTGTATGAACCCTAGATGTCAAGAGACTAGAGGCTACCTTAACTATACCAACAGTCTGGGGGGACAGTTGCAAGCCTGATTCGTACACATGGGCAGGGAAGCTGAGCTCAAAACACTGTCTAGGACATAATCCCCATATGCGTAAAAAGCCTGGTTTACATTTCGACAAGGAATCAGAGGGTTATCTCCTCAGTCCAATGCCTCCAGGCGGCCTCCTCCTTGACTCCCATTTGAGAGGAGCTTCCAAGATACTATCGATAAAGAGAAGGATTTACCTATCGATTGGCCCACTATGTCTAAATTTAAATACTTATGGGGAGTTTACACTTCCTATCCCGCAAGTCTAGCCTAAGCTAGTAGGTGTATGGCCCTAAAAACAAAAATTACTAATAAATTTTAATTATTGCATTCATTTTAAGGGCTATTTTTACTTAGAAGGAAAGTGGAGTGAAATACTATGATGTTTTTGACTCGATAAGAAATGTAAAATACAATAGGTGTATACTTCCAAAGCAAATTATCACTACTTAAAAAACAAGCTTCTCTTTTCCTTTTTTTTTTGTAAATGTAAATTGACGAAAATGCAACGAATAAAGAGAAAACTAAGACTATATTTTTGTAATTTTTGAGATTATATTTAAAAACTGAAAACAAAACTACTGTATGCAAATCAAATGCAAGAGCTTCTAATGTTTTCTTTTCACTTTTGAAATTGCTCAAAGACTACTATGCACCTAAATGCGCAAACTTGAGTATGCTTGAATAAACTAACTATATAAAGTAAGCAAAGTGAAGTAAAACAGATTAATAAAACCAAAGATCAACCACCTAAGGAAGACTTAGAACCTTAGCTTGGGCAGACACAATGAATGGAAATCACTGAGATCAAACAAAGGCAAGTGGCAAACCAATACTATTCAAAAATAGAAAGGGATATACTGTGTCTAGAACCCTGATCACTGATTCAGACAACCAGCACTTGAACCTATAACCCAACAGGAAAATCCACTTCAAGTTGCTAACAAAAATACAATCCAAACAATAAGAACACAAGGGATTTACAAGAAAGCATAAGGTGTGGCTAACAAGGTCAACAAACTCACATTGCAATGCTCGTAAAGAAGGCCAATCAACAAACAAAATTTATAGAAGGACAGGGACAAGCAAACCCCAACCCAAAATTTTTATTGCTCAGGCTTGTACATGACTGTGTATAAGGGAAACCCGTGTACTGTATGCAACTGTGCTATAGAGCAACCCACATACGCAGACCTCTGTGTGCGACTGTGTATAAGAGAAACCGTGTACATGTATAAAATTTTCAAATAAAAAGAAAAAGGTCTTCAAACAGCACTCTAAGCATGAACCAAGATAGGACACCACACACTAAATCAAGTAAAATACTAGGAAACGGTAAACAAAAATAACCCACAATAGTCTGGGATCCCCAGCGGAGTCATTGGTTCTGTTGTTCAGGAATAAACACCCTTGTAACCTAGGGTCTAGGGTTACCAACTTACTTCTAAAAATTGTAGACAATCAGCTTTAAAGTACTGAAATAAAATAGGAAGAAATGTTGGACTCACCTGATAACCGACAGTTGATCCAAGCTTTGTCTTCTCCCGCTCTGCTTCTCTCCAAAGCTTTCAAGGATGCACCTCCTTCAACTGCAAGGAGAAAATTATCCAAGTACGATCTTATACATGTATATATGACAAGTTAGATAAACAACATATATAGTGCTTAATCAAATATATTCATCAACCATGATACATGAAAGAGATTCAACACAAAGTTGGAAGAATAATTCTCTTTATTAACAATCAGTGAATGAGATAAGTGTACAATCCAACACCTGAAACAAGGACTCCTCTACAACCAAAGGACTTTGAGTTCTGCTGCTCCAAATACTTCTGAAGATATACCACCAACATAAATTTGCTCTCCAAATATGATTGATTGATTCCCTCCCCAAGGCCTCTATTTATACTTTGGAAAATAGAACAGTTTCAAAGGTTGAAGAGGTTGAGACAGTTGACATGGTTAATGATTATGGCTCAACTAATCTCCATTAATCGTGTTTATTATTTTTAATGTCAAATGGATGTGTACGCAACTATTGATATAGGCAACCCGTGTATGACACGCTATTTTCTTTGAAGTAAACCCGCGTACAGATCTGTACGCCGGTTGCAATGAGAATATTCACGTATAGTACGCGGGTTGTCAACAAACATAGTCACGTATGTACGCGAGTTTCAATGGAGATAGTCACGTATGGAAATCCACACATAGAAAAATAAAATGGCAAGCTGGTTGAAGGGTAAATGCATCTCATGTCATGCCCATTTATAGTGTTTAGGCAAACTTCAATCCTATAGTGTCCTTTTGTGTACCAACATATGGAATGTCGGCACTCAGATGGAGAAGTGCCATTTTGGTTGATAGCAGCATCATGCTTATCCACTACCTCATTAATTTCCTACAATTTCTTATCACAAGACTTAACAACTTCATTAATAATATTGAAATTATTATGCAATTCAGATCTAATTTGAGTAGTGAAGGACTCAAACTGTTCCAATTTCCTATTATCGATAGGATGTTGATTTAGGATATGTCAGGCACAATCTTATAAACCATTTAATTGCTCCTGTCTAGAAACCATTTGAGTCTAAAATATAGAACACTATCTTTAAGACTAATGACCCAATCAGAGAGATCAGTGATTTTCTTAATAATCTCCATAGTTAAATCCCTTCTTTGAAAACCCTTAGTCCAGTTCAAAGATATTATCCTATGGTAAAAGAGAGAAAAATGATAAGAACACACAAAAGTCCCAAAAGGAGATAGGACAATAACACCACATACAAAATTTCCAAAAGGCAAGTAGTTCAAAGGTTCAAAGTAGCAATTCCAATACAACATAAGACTCTGCTCATCAATACTAAACAAGAAACCCTTGTTGAAACAAATTCTTTGAATCAAGTTGTTTAACTGACTAGTATCCAAAACCTGAAAGGAAAGGGAAAAGAAATTGAAGAAGAATAGTACATGTAGACACCAGTAAGATAATACGACTCTGTGTAGGAATCTTCCTCCCCTCACTAAGGATAAGACGATTGTGATCCGACCATTTCTAAAAACCATTATGAATTCGGCCACAACCCAAGATCTAAGAACAAACCATCTCTGAGAATATAGCATAACACAATGCTAAAGCCTCCCAAAATAATGCAAGGAAGTTTGATGAAGGAGGAAGAAATGCCAATAATATTTAAATATTTGACATCAAAAGTAATATGTTATCCAAAGACACACTTCAAAAACACCACCATAGAACAAGTGTTAAGGCGATTGTCCTTGGGAAATAAAAACAACCATGAAAATAAGGAAAACTTACCCACCATGAAATAATCAAGGAATATGATGCAACCTTGTAAGATATAATGGATAAACACTATAAGACCACAACACTCAAAGTGCACAACCTCATGAACACATGCCAACAATCCAGTCATGCACAAAATAAACTATTAAAATTATCCATTCATTCTAATAAGATTAACTCATAATTTTACTGATTACATAGGCCTCAATGGGCTTGATCAATATGCATAGTTCACAAACCTCATTTATAGGCTTGAGATATTTAACCATTAGATTTATAGTAAACAAAATTTAAAATTAATCCTCTTGGTATCAGTCTCAGGCAGGGTATTACATTCATTAGGATATTACCAATTAGAATTACAAGGGTTCTCCTTCCCTCTGTTTCCTTCTATTCACCTTTTCCACTCTCTTATTTGTTATCTTCTTCTTTTATGATGCTCCTATTTTCTTATGCTGGCTCTATTTTTTTCTAAGCCTCAATTAGGATTCCTTCTTCTTCTCTTTCCTTGTTTTATTCGTCTGTTTCAACCTCTACTAGGCTCCTTCTTAGCTCCTCTTCTTCTTTGTAATTTCTCCCATTTCCTTTTAAATTTTTTCGTTATCTCTTCATCTATCTCTTTCCATGCTTCTCGATCCTTCACAATTGCCTTCTTCATGAACCTTACTAAAAAAAATCCCTCCTCATTAATATGTTTACTGAGCTGATTATACAGGAACATTGTCAGCCTCTCATCATGACTTAATGGAGTTGATATGGACTTAATGAAAATGGGTTAGATCTCTTCTAAATGGTGCCACACCCCCCCTTTGATTTATGGCCAAACCTAAAACGTAATCCACCTTTGATTCACCTTGAAATCATCCACATAATGAAAAAATACCAAAAAGTAGAAAATTGTGAATTTTCCATATTAAATCTGGATCATTGGTGCATATCACATATGGTTTAATCTTGGTAGTTGGAACAACTTTCTCCCTTGGCGTGAATCACAAGACCCTCTTTTTTCCAACGATTGTGATATGTTTGGCGAATTAATCATTGTCATTGGTGACAACTACCTCCTATTGCTCTTGTATCAAGCTCCCAGCATAAGAAGAAAGCATGGCCTCATGCTTTATCTTCCTTCTACTCCAAACCTACTCATAATTTATTCTCTTCATTCATTCTTACTCTTTTCCACTTCCATAATATTATTTCAAACTCGTGCAAAGTGAGCATTTGATGATTCCACTTTCCATTTTGATTTCCTTCTTCATTTCCAATACCTTGCTCTATGGTCTTCATCCATTCCACTGGAAACTGGTAATTTCCGATCTATTCAAGGCTCTACACCATCAACACTTCACCCTCTGATTATTCTTTTGCAATTTCTAAGTCATAATAAATATTACAATGTGTTGCAATCTCATCCCAATCATCACCATCCTTGCGTTTAACATTTAATTCATCTTGATCTCCACTCTCAATGACAAACTCAACCATTTATTTAATAATCTTATCTTCAAGATAATTGTATTTATCTATTTCTGCAGTTCTTGAGAATTTCTTATCCTTAACATCATCATATGTTATTTCACTTGTGCTATTATTGTCTTGCAATATTTACAATTACACATAATTCCCTATGATAATTGTCTCCATCCTTGGTGGTTTCAATGTTGTTATCATCATTATTATAATTAATTGCATTAACATTGCCTCAACCTTTCATCATACATTCAACATTATATCCCTCTTCATTATCCTTAGTAGCATTTACATCAGCAATAAACTCTCCCATGGAATTCATCCTTTCTATTGTTGTTTCGAGATTTAAAGTATAATCTCTTTCATTTATGTTTAATTTGTTTTTGTTGATTATCTACTCCACCACTGAGGGTTATGTCTCATCCTCTGCATCTTTACTATTGTTTCCCACGTCCATACAATCTTCCAAATTGTTATGTAAAATAAATGGTTCCTCTAGTTTCCTTTCATCATTTTCTCTCACAACATGGATTGATGTAAATGAAGCTAGAATATTTTCCCTCTACTCATCTTCCATATTTACCACTGCAATTAATGCATCATTTTCCTTGCTTACGGGTTAGTGCAAGAAGATGAGGGACCTTTTAGGTGCAATCCTAGTTTTTGAAAACATGACCACGCTACATAAAAATATAACACGTTTCTACTACATAGCACTTGCTATGGTTAAACCTGAACCTAACATGTCATTAGACATGTAGGATAGGAAAACATAATGTGTACGTGTTTTGTAAAACTAAAATCAATTTAATTACACAGGCCCGAAACCCACGGTTCATTTTACCCATCAGGGAACGCAAATTTTAGCTTGTACGAGCGTGGATTTGGTGCCGTAGAGTATTGGAGGAGCCTGATTTCATTGGATGGGAGGAAAATTCACCAGTGAATTGTCATATAATCAGGTAATTCATTCACCCATGGCATTGTTTTGTCAATTCTAAGCCTAAATTACGGTTTTTTAATAGTTTAAAACAACCAAATTTTGTAATATTTAGAAAATTGGAATCAACCCAATCTCTAATTAAAATTCACATCTCCTTCAACCAAGATGAGTGAATAATTACAATAAATCCCTTTTCAAGAACTCAAAAATTCCTAATGCAACCAAAAATCGAAAAATATAGAACTCCTCCCTTTATACAATGTATCCATCCACATGAAACCCAAATTTCCAACCCTGAAAGGCCATTTCCCCATGATACTGATTGAATACGTTTCCTTGGAAATGGCCATAACAAGATGAAATTCATGCACAAGCATGAATAGAAAAAATGCATAAAAAATTAGTAACTTGGTATCTCAAAATTTCATCACAATCATTTGTCCATGAACATAATCAAAATTTCATCACAAGTGTATGTAGCTATACATTGCCTCTTAGTTAAGAACCCTAAAGTAAATGCCAAAACACATTAACAAAGTGCCTCTCGGGCCTGCCCTTTTAAACATAAAAAAATTTATTTATTTTTTCCCTGTGGAGAAAAAGCATTTTATATTGATCAGATAGAGTTTACATACAAGTATGTTATGTTTGTTGTTTCTTAACATCCATACAACAAAAATAAACAGAGCCTATGTCCTAAAAAGAACATTTGAATCAAAACTATCCATTGAGCAACTGTCATAAGTGCGTAAGAACCATCGTTTCTTTTGGATCAGGTCATCATCCAATTTGTGGACCGAGATCTTCTATCGTTGGTGGGAGAAAAAACAAAAAGGGAGATCCTGTCAAGGCCGTGAGCTTCTGTTGCTTGTAGGAGAAGCAACCAAAAAAGAGATCCTGGTGATCTGTTGTAAATCAATAGTGGCATCTAGGTAAGCAAATTCATCTCAGAATAAAAATGGTGTGTGTGTTATGTGCTTCCCATCCTTTGACGTGGCTTAATGAAAGGTCTATGGTAGAATTGATATACCTTTGCATCTCTTTGTCCCAAAAATTTCCATGGGTCATCCTCTAGATTTAGACCTTCCTTTGATAGCATGCCTGCTTCGAAATTTCTTTCCTTGTAAACATGATGACATGTGATGTCATCAAAATTTGTTAGGATTCTATTAACTTCTTCATATAGAGCGACGAGTGCTATGTTATGGCATTTCTAAACTTTGTTTATCTAGTTTATTACTATTAAAGAGTCTCCAAAAATCTGAATTCTTCTACAACCTCTTTCAATAGAAAAACAAAGGAGTAGTTTCAGATCCATTATACTCGCAAAATTATTTGTCCCATTTCCCAGGACCATCTGAATTTGAAAATGATGAGAGTGATTGATGAAAAGAGTTGCCCCATGTTATCAGGAATATCGCACCTTCAAAGTATTCATCAAAAGTAGAGCCAAAATCAGAAACCTACCATGCAATTCTCTCTCGCCTTGCATATGCTGCACCAAGTGATAGACCCATTCTTCAGCCAATCAAACAATTCCTTGCACAAACAGTTGTGGAAAGAGACATTAGTGTACAATAGACGTGTGACATGGTACAAAAAATTCCTCTTATGCTTTGTATATGTCACTTATTTTCCCTAAATGTGAGCCAAACTATCTTCTGTCGTGTTTCTAATGACACTAATAACACCCCTGCAATGCCCCCCATCAAAATTTTTGCATACATGCAAAGACCCATTGCTCTTGAACATCTAACTCTTCTTGAATCTTCTTGTTGTTGGTCTTTCTCACTTAATAGGAAAAAAAATCCATGGAAACAAAACTTGCATGACAATATTGTTAGAGTCTATCCACATTTCACTTCCATTCCTCCCTCTGATTCTTCAACTTTTGAACCATTTTGTTGGATTGAACTTCTTCTATACAAAACTTTTCGGTCCATCCCTCACGATATTGGAACCACAACTTTTGAAATTATTTCTAATTGGCATCACATTAAAGGCACACAGGTTGTGTGGCATATTGAAAGTGCAGAAGAAGAACCCTCTATACTTCTATCCGATGATTCAAACTCTGAGGCATGATTACCTTTCAGTTTCCCCATACCATGGATGAATGGGAACTTCTCTATCAAATGAGAATAGGCAATAACATCCAAGTGAATGACCTTGAAATGCTTGGGCATCGTCAATTTGACAAAAATCACAATTGGTCACATAATGATATACCCACCCATTTGTATGAGGCAGCAACATCATTCATTGACCTCAATCGCTTGTCCATCCAACTACATGAAGACACCCCATCCTTCTCCAATTCGCCTAATTCCTTGTCTCCCACACAACACATAACCTTTGATCTTGTCATGTTCGATTTCAGAAACACTAGATATGTTCAACCAGTAAAACTGGTGATTCAAGGTACTGCAGGTACCAAAAAATCTTACTGTATATCTTGCCTCAAATTCACACTTCAAACTGCATCTGAACAAAATGCCTCCCCACTTCTTCTCCTTGCTCCAACTGATGTTGTTGCTGTTAACATACATGCATCTACAATACATTCTTCTCTTTGAATACCCATTGGTGAAATGCACCCTCTTGAATGCCAATCCCTTTCAAAAATTCAAGAAGAACTTCACCATATTCACTATATTCTCATAGATGAAATGAGCTTTATTGGCCCAAAAATGTTAACTCAAATTGATGCACGCTTACGTCAAGTTTTCCCCTCGCAGTGTACAATCCCATTTGGTGGTTGCTCCATAATTCTTCTTGGTGACTTTGGACAATTACCTCCTATAAAAAACATCCCCATGTATGCAATATCATCCATTGGAACTTCTCTTTGGCGTACATTTGATACTTTATCACACTCAAAATAAATTTTCGAAAACAAAGAAATAGTCCTTCTCAAACTGCCTTTTGTAAACTCTTGCTAAACCTTTGAAATGCAACACCAACTGTTGAAGACTGGGCACTCCTAATGACAAGAACAACCTCATGCCTTTCACATGTCGAATTTTTTTCATTTGAACAATCTATCCATTTGTATCCCACAAATAGCTTTGTTGCACTGCACAACAAACACATGTTGAAACAGCTTAATATGTCAATTATACATTTCTTTACAGAACAAAGGAATCAAAATTCCCATCAATCCATTGATAACAAACAATTGGCATTAAAGGTCCTTCTTGCTGTTGGTCAACAAGTCATGTTAACTGCTAATTTATGGGTTTAAACAGGACTTGTTAATGGCTCACTTGGAAAATTCATTGATATTGTCTACAACTCAAATGAGCAACCTCCTACCTTGCCATCATTTGTTGTTGTCAAATTCATGCATTACAAAGGACCCTTATGGGATGCTTCTAATCCTACTTTTGTTCCAATATCTGCAATAACAAGAGGATCCCGTAGCCAAATACCACTTCGAATTGCACAGGGTTTAACAATTCATAAAGCCCAAGATATGACCCTGCAAAATGTAACAATGGATATTGGAAACATTGATAGAAAAGGCCTTACATTCACTACAATATCAAGAGTTACATCTCTTTTAGTCCTATGCATTTCTCCACCTTTCTCTTTTTCTAGATACTCTTGAATGTAAGGCAATCAATATGTCAAACGTAGGAAACAAGAGGAAAGCTTACTTGCTTCAAAGTATTTAAAACCAAATTGTGGTTGAATCATCTCATTGTCTGATGTATAAATGTACTGTTTTTCTTTGGTCACTTGTTGTTGTAAAATATCTACTTTTGTTTCAATAAAGATCCAAGAAATTTTGAAATATTTGGATTCTAGACTAAACTGTCTCAGCAAACTCAAATAGTAACTGTGAAAGCTTTTAAGTAGCCCAGTTATGATATACAATTTATAGCTAGGAAATAATTACTCATTGCACGTTTGATATGTCAAGATTGTAATGCAAAATCAATACATAAATCAACACACTTAATACATCCGTAGCCTATAATCAATATATCGCAAATACTGAAAAATAAATCAAAATTGATAAATCGAATTTAATAAAAAACCATAAAACATTACATAACTAATAGTGTAATCTTATTCAATTGCAAAGCATTAAAATGTTTCAAAAACTGTAAAGCTTTCATGATATATCTTTCATTGTCATTCTTCAATACCAGTCATTCGAAAACTATTCTTTAGGGTTTCAATGATAGACTCGCCACTTGACTATATCGATATTCAACATGAAACCATGTTTTGATAATTGGAAAAGATAAAGATAAAAGTGATTTATTTTCTTACCACACAACTATTCAAGTTAGCATCAGTCTCTACAACCAAGTTCAAATAAATCTCAAAGAAAATATTGTATAAGGTTTATGAACAGGCTTAAAAATATTCAATACATCCAAGAAGTAATACTAATTAAAGGCAAGAACATAACAAATGACATAAGTTAAAAAAACATTGATTTACGATATATGAAATAGAAGAAAACAAATTTATATATACCAGGTAACATTGCTTTAACATGCTAGTGATAATCAACAAGCCAATAAAAATAGAACAATAACTATAATTTGTTAACAAACATTTTACAAACAACCACAAAACAAAGAATGAATAACTATAATTTCATTAACATGTAGGACATTCACACATTCGTATGCTTAGTCTCCAAACAATTGTTCTCCCCTACTTGGCAATTTTTTCCCTTTAAGTAACAATATCAAGTATTACAACAAAAAATATTCCCAACATGTAGGGTTACAAGATTAAACAATTTAATTTTGACCTAAGAAATAACGCCACTTGGCATCTAAGTCCATCAAGAAATCAATGTCTTGGGATTTAGCCTATTCCAGATGTATTCTTGCCCTCAAAACCTCAGATGCAATATCCCTCTTCTTCACTGTCTTCCATTTACCATCATAAACCTCTATCCTAACTATCGCAGAATAAGGTATCTCGATCCAACTCGAAATGTCTTCTAGTTTAATCTGAGTCAAACCCTTAATTATGTTCTTGGATACAACACAATATTGTTTAACTTCATCTAGTTTTAGCTTGGGGGAAGATACTTCCTCAATCGGTTCTAGCATAGGCAACCCTAAGAAATCGAATAAAACATATGAAGCTTTCCACCTATGCTTGCATGCTTCCTGGCCACTGATGATGCTTCATATTGCATCACAAATGCTTCCCCAAGTTTCAAAAGTCACTTTGACCTTCTTAACCTGAAGTTTTTCCATTATTATAATATCCTTTGCTTTGTCTCTCATATTTATTTTCCATCCAATCACATTTTCGAATGCCTTAATTGCCACATTTTTTTGAGTATCATGATCCTCGAGGACATGTGACTGTTCTTCAAATGTTTTGTACAGTTCCTGTATTTCACACAACCTTGTATATAGGCTGGTCATGCATTGATGATATTGCTCATTTACCTTACAATCCAACTGTTTAAATTCTTCAACTGTTAATGTTGAAGATGATGAGGCAACTAAAAATATTTGTAATTGTTTGAGTTGATTCTATAGGGTATAATTGTGATTAGATTGTTGCTTGTTGACAATCTATAATTTCTCAAGCTGATGCTTCACACTCTCGAATTTGTTTTCCCATTGTGTATGTTTATCTTGATTCTCTTCTTTAAGGAACTTAATATCCTCAAGGTGACATGCCTCATATGCATCTAGATCCTTTCTTGCTTTATGTAGTTCCTCTTCCTTACTGCAGAGATCTTTAATCAACAATGATGCTGAGTTATAGTTAACACCTGCAAAATATCCAATAATAGTTGTTGTATTTAATGCACCATGCTTTTCATTAGTAGCATCAGTTTTCTAGATAATTTTATCAAGTGCAGGCACATGTTTGAGTAGGCCTTCTCTTGTCCTCTTTGAACCTTTCTTCAAAATGGCCTTTTGCTTCTTGCTCCAATAATATTTCCCTAAGAAAACAATTGGATCTTCTCCAAAATATGCTATCTCTTTTGTAGATGACACGACATCTTTTTTGGGTGAGCTTGTTGACTAAGGTTCTGATTGTGACATCATAATTTATATGTTAAGAGGAGAAATGTCCAAGGTCGAAGGAGAGAATATATATATGATGCAGAAGGGATAGTAGATATAGAACGATTTTCCACCCAGGAAAACGGGATACAAAAACATGTGGTGGGAGGCTCAAATGTATGGGGAATCGATGAAACACATGGAAAAGGAGGGGGAGTATCACTAGGAAATTATACTGATACTAATGGGTCTCTACAAATTTCCTCAAAAATAGGCTTTAAATCCACATGGGAAAAAGAGGACGAAGAAAATAAATCATGAAAAAGATCTCCTGAAAATTCCAAAACATGGGCAGATGATGTCCTCGAGGTAATAGTATTGACAGAGCAAGTGGGGTTTCCAGTCTTCTCCTCTAGATCACTATCAATTTCATGGATCTAAATCTCATGCTTAGATTCAGGGTCGATCTTGTCAAATGAGATAAGCTTGAAGAGGAATTTTCTCTTCAAGGATAGGTGGACCTATCTGCAATGCATGTTGATCCATGCCATACCTGCTGAGCTACTTTCTCTGTTTGAACCATTGATGCTTCAAAAAATTCTGGTTGTTGACAAACAAGTTGAGTTTCCTTCTTCTCTAGCTCAGCTTCAGGCTCTTGAACATATGTTTGAAGTTGAGCACTGAGCTTGGCTAGGCCTAGTTTAAATGATTCCCCTATTTGAAAAACTTCCATCTCTTGCGAAGACTAACCACTGCCATTGGTTTCTATCACAACTTTTCCTTTCTCTTTCGACTGCAATGCTGGGACAGAAGGTGCTATTACTTGTTGTCTTGCTTCTTTTTCCATGTTTTCTGTATCAAGCTTATCCTTTGCTTCAAATTTCAATCTTCTAATATAAAGGGTCGTTTCCTTAATTTCTTTCTAATGTTGGAAAAAATGAGATTTAACCTCTGGATCAGTGATCTTTTTCAGCTCTTCTTGAAAATCAACAAATCCCATGTACATGGAATCATCTGGAAAATATTCATGTGTATAATTCAACTTTGCCTTTTCTTGAGAAAAAAGGGTAACGAGGAAAGCCTTAGGATTATGTGTCCTTTTGGAAGATTCTCCTAGCTTCATAATTGTAATCTCCTTACCCAATAAAGTTGCATAGGTAGAATTCTGTATAACCAAACAATCTAGAGACAAAGGAAACCTAGGACAACCCTTCCTCTTGTTCTTAGCCAATTTTGTATAAGTGCCATCAATGACCGTTTGAAAAGAAAATTCCTGTAAAACCATTCAGTTTGGAACAATTCTCAACAATAAATGGATAATATTGCTTCCCTAAATTCTGAAATAACAGAAATATTCGCTGACTTACCAATCTCTGTGAAGATTAATTAAAGCCCTGGCTTTTGCTGAAAATGTTGGAGCATCGAATTTAAAAATCTTATGATACATGGACCCTAAGAAAAGGTTGGATATGTCATATATACAACGAAAAAAATTATTCTCCCACATGTCAGAACAGTAAATATGAACCGGTGGAAAATTCTTCTGCCGATTCCAACCTAGATCGGGAAATTCCGAAGTCGTACAAAAAATGTCCATGACATAGGTCGACATGTAAAATTGCATTTTTTGCTTGACCCAAATTTCAGGTATTTTTCAATTTGCTGCTGCAAGTTAACAGATAAAATTTGAGTCCAATTGAATGAATCCCCTGTAAGAATAATGTATTGGGATACTGGAACCCACTCTTCTTTGAGAGGTGTGCAATTTTCCTCAACATATAATCAATAGAACACAACGGCCAATAGTGAAAACGGTTCCCTGAACCATGAAGTAGAGTAGCCAATACCTCGCTGTGGACTAAACATGGTAGGGTTTTCCATCCATGTTTTTACCACTTGTTCGTAATTGAAACGAGATACTGCTTCATTAATGAACTTAGGATTCAGTAACTGTTTCGGGGGACTGAGAGCGTAAGACTTAGCAAAAATTTCATGTCTGAACGAGGCCATAAAAATGCCAATGTAATAATTGAAAAATCTCTCTTCAGGCTTACCGTGGTTGAGTCCCCACTTCACTGCGTCTATGTAGGGCATAAATGGTGGTCTGGCGGTAATTAGATGGAGTTGTGAACTCTTAATGTTGATGTAAGTCGGTTGCTCATGAGGAAGAGATGAGAAATCATCATTATCGAAAGTTGAATAAATTCTCCACCAGTACAAATACAGGTTTTTAGAAATTCGGCCATGGGTTTCTATAAAGATTTTGGCATTTGGGTCCTTAGACCTTTGTTCTTGCAGAGCCATTTTTGACCTCGTATTTCTGGGCATGGGAGATGCCATTTATGCTCAAAATTCTGCAAATCTAGTCAAAACTTACTAAAGTGTACAAATAACAACTTAACTTACTAATAAAAACCTTCCACAACCAGTGACAGATGTAACGTGTAGCAAAAAGGAAGCACAATAAAAATCAACAGGAACAGTAAAATCGCAGATAAAACAAATTGTAAAAACCTAAAAATATCAAATGCACTATATAGCCGAAACCTCAATGACAAAATAAATCTAGACTGTCGATCTAGGGAAAAACAAACGGATGAGATAAGGGCAGTGTTATAGCTACAACATAATCATAGATCCAATGTATTATCTACTAAAAAAAATCTAGACCGTAGATCTATGGAAGAAAAAAATGAATGAGATAAGAGCGGTGTTATAGCTACAACATACCTTAAAGTTTTCGGTCCCACAACCCGCAATGCAGAGTGTGGCAACATAAGTTTTTTTATGGGTGCATTTTATCATCCCTCAACCCGCAAATTGAGGATTGCGATTTGCAAGAAGTAGTTTGATTTAATATTTTTGTTGTTTGTTTCCGCAACCCGCAACCAGCAAATGGTTGCGGAATTGCGCATTACAGAAAGGGTTAAATAAAATTTTGGTGTTTTATAATCCTGCATCCCATAATTGCGGAATGTGGGTTGCGGGATGGTGAATATAATTTAAATATAGTGTTTTGGTCCTGTATTCCGCAATATTTAATCCCGATCATTTATTTATCATGATCCTACGGTCTTAATTAGACCCGCGGAATATATATATATATATATATATATATATATATA